>VWZI01017621.1:0-16817 GCA_013396835.1 Psilopogon haemacephalus | reverse complement strand
AAAAAAAAAAAAAAAAAGACATGTAGAGGATGAAAAAAGACAAAATGGATACATACTAATATTTGGGTGCAAATGGGCAAATAGCCATATAAGACAGATTTCTTATTTTGAGATGTAAGATTCTGGTAAACATCAGTAGAGAAGAGACAAGTACTTAGAAGAATTCTGATATAGTTTAACAGCTTCAATTATGTTTTCAAACCACCCAAGATGATAAGGTTTAAATTGCAAGGAAATTTGATTCATGTTTGAAGCATGATTTAAATCACTTCCACCATAAATCTGTACTGGGGATGAGGGTACATAACCTAGGAAATTCCTTCTTAAACTTAATCATTATTATTCCTCCAGAGAAAAATAAAGAAGTCTCACATTGCTACTTCCGAAACATGATCACATTTGTCAAGAAGAAATAAAATATCAGAAGAAGAGCAATTAATTGAGGATTTAAGTAGTCAGTTTGACATGACTTTATAAAACAAGTTTTCCTTTTGAATCAAAGCAAAAGTATATTTTTCATTAAATACAAAGAATCTGTCTAGTGCATTCATTAAGTAATAAATCTAAAATCTAAATGTAAAATCTGTACAAGCAACATCTTTGGGTTTAACAATATTTCTCATACGGTTAAAGTTATTGATAAGCTAATTCATTTGAAAATACAACTGAATTGTGAACACAGTAGGAAACTCTGCTTTTAAAGGGTTTGAGACACAAATACACTCTTCTGTTTGTCATATACAAATACAAGTCACGGACAACCGCACTGAAATAATCACAGTAAAATCCTCCCACTCAGAAGACATTATTACAAAAGAGAAAATATATTACAGTCAGGCAAAAGCATAGGTTGAAGAGCCTGAGTTAAAAAGGAGTATATTTTTCCAATTATGGGAGCTAAGAGAGACACTAAAATAAGAGGCAACATTCTGAAAGAAAATATACATCCTGGTTATCGATTTGAAATGCTTTTTGTTTTGGACAAGGGGAGAAAACAACAACAAGTGACAATGAAAGTGTGGAATAACATCTGTGTCAGGCAGAAAAAAAAGAAGAGCTTAGATAGCTGAGCATGAACTTGGATGCCAAGCTATTAAGCAGTAACTTTTATCCCCTTCTACAAACACAAAGCATTTCAGAAATGTATTTCAAAACTGACTTAGGTTTAAAATAGCTCTTGGAAACAGCTCCTCCCAAGCACCTTACTCCTTTAAAGTACTGGTGTTGAAGAGAGATTTTACAAAGCACTTGCAATGTCCTAGGGAATAAGAAGGACAAGTTGTGGGGACAAAAAAGTCTCTAGAAGACCTTGAAAAAACATGCTTAAACTAAAAAGACAACAAACTTCCAGTGTGCAGGAAAAAAAAAAAAAAAAAAGTGTGCAGGCAATAAGTAAGATAGAAAACTAAAAGAAGTAAGATAACTTCACTTTTGTAAATAGCTGGCACTCCACATTAACCCACACCCATTGATAATTCAATAAGGAGGGCATGATCCTATCAAATTATTAATTGCTCATACCACCTCACTGGGGAATACCTAAGCAGTGTTGAAAGAAAGCCACTTAAGTACTTCAGTGGTTCCCTCCCAATTAACATCTATCTATAATGTTTACTAACAACAAGCTGAAAGTTACCTTCCTGTGGAAAAGAATCTGTTCTTTCCAAAGTTCTTTCATTGCCATCTGTAAGAGAGAGGAGTCAGTACGTGTTTGATTTGACTTTCACAACAAGCCAATAGTCGCTAGGTTACCAGAGATAAAACTAAGAACAACAGGGCCTGCAAGTATGCTCACAAGCAGTAGGGAAAGATGTTATGCAACAAATTGCAAAATAAAGGAGGAGCTCTGTTCTCCTTGATTCTGTCTTCTGGGATGTCCTGGCCATAAATCTCAGGATGTTTGACCCCATTTAAACCAAGAGCATATAGAGCTGGGTTGAGTGGCACCAGTCTTACCAGCAAGACAGTGCTTTTTGCAGGTGGGGACAGCTACCTTAAATATGAGTGCCAATCAGCTTTGCAATCTGTGCATCTTGGGAGTGTTGCTGGTCAGTTGGATAGGGTAAGTATATGAGGGTGCTCTTTGACCAATGGAATTACTCAGTATTCTTTGTCACATCTTACTCAGCATTTGCAGTTTCCAGTATATCTTTCTTTTAATGATTTTAGGTTTTGAGGTATAATAAAGCATTGAAATTATACCAGAGGGGGAGTACCCGTGTGTTGTGTGTTCACTTCCTGGATCCCAAAGAACCCAGTGGAACACCATTGAACTATTGGTCTTCAGAGGGAAAAAAAAATCTAGGTAGCTTTTTCAGCATCTTCAACAACATATTTTGAAGACATGTAAGCTCATTTTTAAAGAGGGTTTTTTTTTTTTCAAATTTAAAGCTCTTTCTTCTGTCCACTTATCCGTAGTCTGTAAGAGGCACAGTGACAGATACAGAATAAAATGTTAGGTCAGAAAATTTTTAGAGGTGTTGTGGCAATTATCAAAAAATAAAAGTTTTTATGTAGGTGAATTTGTAATACTACATTTTATTTCAACATAAACTACGTATTATTGCTTGCTAAATCAAAATGTTTCATTCATTTTTACTGCATAATGTTTTTCTTCAAAAAAACAAACTACTACCCAGCATATGTAAAGTATAGGTGAATTTCAAACCATAATATCACTTTCAAATAAAATGTTCTGACTTTCCAGAAACCATAATCTAGGAAATAGCAAATACAACATTCAAAGTTCTCCTCTGTAATTTTTTGCTTTAGTTTATTTTTGTCTTTGTTTTTGTTTTGGCTGGTTGATTGTGGGATTTTTCTGTTGTTGATTTGGTTTTGTTTGTTTTTTCATTGTTATTTCAGGGGGATTTGAGGTGGGCATGAGTTTGTTTGGGTTTTAAATTATTTTTCAAATCCAACACAGCATTACAAATAATTTCTAATTGTTAATGTTTTATCTTTGATGAATGTTGCACTCTTTCTCTTGTTCCACTCTCCCAAACAGCCAGGCTACCATTGTGGTTTATGATCAACAGTCAGTATTTCTGGGGGAAATGTTTGCAGCTTCATTGTCAAGTATTAGCAAACAAATGCCAGGGAAATATCTTCAGCATTTTCATTACAGCTTTGAAACTTTTACAGCAAATCATTAATCAATCTGAGACTTATATCTGCACAGGAAATATCACAACTTTCTAGAACTCACTCAGTAGTAGTTATTCTTCCTAAGCACACTGGTAAGCATTTTCTATTCATTGTAGCAAACATATACTACTACTTGTGCATTTGTTATTGTAACAGTATGAGTGGAATCTATTCCAAAGTTAATATTGTTTATTAATTTTTATATTCAGGATTCTCACTACAGAGCATGATTTTAATAATAGGTTCTTTGTACAGTCATGAAAAGTATTACACAAAGGGGGAAAAAAGGGAATCTAGAACACTGAAGAAATAACTATCAATAATATAACAAACATTAAACTACTTGGGAAAGATAATTTTGTGGCCAATATGCTGCTCACCCTGAAGGGAGACCCAAGATGTCCCTTCTGCTAAGGCAGAAGGCACAATAGAATTCTTTTATAGAGAGACTTATGAATATTTACTCACAAAATATTATCTCCAGACTCCCAGAGCTAAATTAGAGTATCCAGACAGTACCCAAACACTTGAAGGGAGTTCTGTGTTTTAATAGATATTGAGATTTCGCAATCTTCCCTGGTCCTAACAGGGTGCAGGGAAAGAGGCAGATAATCTCTGTCCTGATCCTGGTTCCTCTTGGACTTCAGATTTGATGCAGAGGTTTGCAGTGGTGCAGGCAGGATGCCTTGCAGATGTGCAAAGAGAATGATGTTGGTGGCACTTCTCATCATGTCACAAGGCACTTAATGCCTTCTCCTGGTAAACTTGAGACACAGCAAGTTTCCAGGTAGTCAAAGCTTGTACATCAAAACTAAGTTGGTCTGAAGCACGAGGTCAGAGCAGTGAGGCAGAGCAGAGCACATTGGCAGAACAGACTACTTGCAACTTAGCTCCATTTATATTATTTGCCCAAGTGTAATGGCTCCTTTGACCACAAAGATTCAACAATCAGAATGGCACTTTGCCAAATCTGCCATATTAAGTGAAACCAGGGCTTGCTTACCCTTATTTAGGCAAGACCCTAACAAGCGCATAAACAGCTGTGGGTACCAGTTCATCACTTTGGGAGGGGATATAATGGTGCAAGCCTTTGTTTTCCTCCTGCCCTTGCTTCCCCCATCAGCAGAAGGGTGGGGCAAGACGGGACATGTTTTAGGCCTATTGGCCTTCCATGACAGTTATCATCGTGCCTAAATGTTTTTAAGGATACAGACATGTTTTGAAATGTAAATTTATTTTTCTTTAATATTACTTAAAGTAATATAAAAAATAGGTCATCATTTATTAAAAAATCAGTTCAGTTGTCAACAACTATGCATACAAAAAAAGCAAAAAGAGAAAACTGAAGAAGAAAAATGCATTTCTCCCTGAGAAGATACAGCTTGCTAGTCTTTTGAACATTTCCTTAATTCCAGTTCTATTTTTTCTTCTTTCTTGTGAAAGAAAGAAAGGACATATTTTTCAAAAGTGTTTAAGAATTTTTTTTTATTTCATTGTAGCTATATTTTAAAGTAACTCCAAGAATTACTTTTCCAATTGTTTTTCATTAGAAAATGAAAATAAACAGAAGCCAACCTTGCTTCCAGAGTACCTTATGGTATTAGGCTGGAAACACTCACTAAACATACTTTTCATATGGGAAATATCTCTGGAAATGTATTAATTTCTAAGATCCCTAAGGTTAGATGTCCGCAATTACAAGTAGAGACTTCCATTGTTCAAACATTAGTTCAAAATACCGTCTTATCCTACACTTAATGATTTTTTTATTTATTTTACTTTTTGTAAATAAATTAATAATTTAATACACATCAGGGTCTGAGTTGATTTTGTTTTGTGACCTACAATAGCCCTCATAAACAAAAATTTGTTCTACCATTAGCAGTCAGACATCACAGAGGTCTGCAGAATTAAACTGAAGAAATGCCATATTCATAGTGATCATCTGTTTTCTTTGTGCCTGTTTGAGTTGCCTTAAATCATTGCATGTGGGCAGTTCATGGTCTCAGGCTGCCGTGTAAAACAGACAGAAAAAATTGAATCCGAAGTATGATTTCATAAAAAGGAGGAAACCACCTCTCTCCTTGAGTACCAAACCTGTCATAAAAGCAGTATGGCTAATGGATTTTTAATGTAGGTGGCAGGTTTTAGAGAAATTGAGACAAAGGTGTGATTGACAGGAACAATTGTACCTTTTAGTGATATTCTTGGAGCTGAAGGGATAAGATGGAAACAGTTATTTCACCAGTCCTGCCTCCTATTGTCTGCCTCTTTTTATCATTCTGCAGTAAAGGCTATATTTATCTAGATGGTTAATTTATATTTACCACTGTTTTAGTACTTTTCACTTGTTTTGACAACTATGGAGTGTTCCAGAAACTCATTTTGCTGCTAGGATCCTGAAACTGCAGGTTGAAATATAAAAGTAGCCACTCACTTTTTCAACTGCCATTTAAGTCCAGCGAGAGCAGAAGTGGGATATGTCAGTTGTAGTGACTTAAGCATAGTTCACAGAGATAACATCTACATCTAACTATCAAAAAAAATGTTGTTCTGCACAAGCACACAGATATTTGTTCTTGTACAGAAATAACTTCAAGGGGTTAGCATAGTGTGGCAGGATAGTGGCCTCCCTACTAAAACTAAAATGCTGGATCAGACACAGAGTTTATGAAGACAAGCATTTACTGACTTTAAAGTAAATTTAATAAAGTGCTATGAGAACATCTGTGTCTATTTCAAGATAGCTGAAAGCCTATTGAAGACAATGAGAAAGCTACGGTGCTTGAAGTTCAATATATTTAAATGCTTTCCTGAGCAATGTTGAAACTGGCAAGATTTCACCCTCAGAGTTAATAGAACAGAAAGTATGTAAGTTTTTCACTGACCTGAGATGCACTAAAGATCCCTGATAAAGACATACTTTTACCTGACTACAAATGGTCAACACTAGCCAATGACTGTTATCTAAGAATACACTCATCTAAATTTAATCTCATACTGCTTATTTGTATCTCAGTTATGAAAGAAAGCTTATTTTACCCAGGATTTGCCTAGGATTTCCCCATTATTCCAAATTTAATATCAGTCATGCCTGTGGTCTGTTTAACTCCTCTATTCCAAGATATTCCAAAGTACCTGTTTGTCCTAACACAGCCCACTCTCACACCACCCACCCCCTCCCCACTTCTCTCCAATCAGCTTGAGCCAATACAGCTTTCAATACATAAATTAATTTGTAATTCTAAGCAGATGTATGAAATACTAATTTCCTACTGGAAGAAGACAAAATCTCATTCCTGAGATTAAATGCTCAGTTCTTACTGGAAGCTTTTTGAGACAAGTTCAGTTCCTGCAGGCTGACAATAAGTGGTGGTTTTGTTATGTATTGGAGTTCAAGACACCATAGCTGTAACTCAGTTATCATTTCAGGAATGAAACAAAAGGCCTGCCCTTTACCATGTAATTTTAAAGTTTCCAGGTTACAAGGGATATCCATCTTTATCAATTCCAGTTATTTTGTGGCAGCTGTAACATGTAACAAATGTAAAGTAGTACATCCCTTCTCTGTGCTTGCTGATTCTCTGAAGGCACCCTCCCTGACCACAACACACCATGACCTTCACTTCCTCACACACACATGCTTGGAATCTGTACTAGCCAAGACTGTTCTATGCAACTGAACTGCAGTTATTGTAAGCTGGAATGGGTAGGAACACGTTTCACATATTGGTACACTAAAGATGTTTTATCAAGTTAACAATGCACTAAGTATGTGTTAGAAACAAAATATTTCAAAAAGTGAATGTTTATTCATCAGTAGTTCACTAAGAAAATGCATTGAAACCTGCTAACTAAATAGCAAGGTGTAAATGATAAAGTAACAGAAGTTGAGCTACTACATACGCAATTTAAAGATGATTTACTAATTTTAAGGTGACTTTCTATCTTAGAAAATTATTCACTCCATGTAAAATGTACAATCTCATTATAAAACAAAACTGAATGAATGGAGGGGTGAGAAATTTTTAAATACTAAAGTTACTCTGATAATCTTTGCTGATTCCACACATAGCAACTCAAAAAGACAGATACCACCACTCCAATAAAGGAATCATCTAAACCTTACTAGCAATATCAAATAATATGGTCTGTGATTTAAATATATGTTTCATGAGACTTACTAGTGTTCTTTGCCTTGGGCTTCTTTATGTTCTCAGTTTAAGAATAATGATGATACATTTTTTACAAGACCTTAAGATCACAGGCCACACATAAAAGTGTGCATGCATTTGTAATAACAAGTTTTTACTTTTACTTTTGTCACCAAACTCTTCTCCAACTCAAGTGTAGTATTCCTTTGAAAAAGAAAAATAAAAATCAGTCAATATTAATATTGGAACTTGGGGAAACTCAGCACCGTGCATAGGGCCATAAAAACTTAATGAAGAAAGGATCTGTGCAACATCAACAAAGACAGCGACTATGCAGGGGTGAGAAGAAGGTTTCATGGGGACCTTCAGCTTGCCAAAATGTTGAGATCATATCTGAAATCTCCAAAGTTCCTAGGAGGTACAAAAATATTTAAATAGGGATACAGGGATATAGTATAAGGTTTCTTTTTCTCGCCTTTGTTTTTGTTTTGTTGTGGGTGTTTTCAATTTTTGTTTTGCTTGTTTGTTTCTTTTATTTTTGTTTCCCAGCCTCTGACTGTCTTGTTCCAGTCTTGAGAATTCTGTTCTACAAGCTTTGTGTATTCATCTGCTACAGCTATCAAACATCTCTGACTAATGCTAGAAAGCTATAGTGTCCACAAAATGACACTGGACAGTCTAATTTACATGTATAAGTTGATGGGATGAGAATTAGTCCTTGGTTCTTAAAAGCAGAAAGGTCCCATTTTAGTTAAGCAGTTGCATTCAAATCCCGAACACTGAAAGATGCCCTAGATAAGTCCAGTAAGTCTAATATGCCTGTATTTCACATGTTGGAGAGCAGCACATCTCCATATACTACATGAAACATAAAAACTTGAGGTTGTGTAACAGTTTAATTTCTCTACCTGATATTGCTGCTTATTACTTGTACCACTACAGAACATTAGAATCATGAGACACTATTAATTATTTTTCTCTTGTTTGCAGTACAACAAATTACTGAATATGCCATATCTATATTCAAATTTATTCAACATATTTGAATGCATATACAATGCAAATGTTGTTCTTGACAATAAAACGTAGTTATGAGAACTAATTTTTTTTTATGTAGTGGGGAAGCATGTTAAATTCTTCAAATCATACAATTGCTTCAAAACTTAAATACTATATTTTTACTTACTAAAACACACTGTAAACTGTATTAGTATGATTTGTGTGTCTATTTTCTTTAATGGCCGTACAGGGGAAAAAGAAAAGGCTTGGAATTTAAGCTTAAGAATTACTCTCCACTGTTATGTATTTTCAAAGAAAGTAGATTTTCTTCCAATGAAAGAGAAAATAAACTGTGATTCCCCTGTAGCAATGAGTTAACTGTACTGAATTACTAAAAAAAATATTTTTCCAAGGTAGTTAGAGAGCTAGTGCTCTTCAGAAAAGCTAAATGTAGTAGAAGAGAAATTAGACTACATAGGAGGAAGCACAGTGCCCAGACTTGGACTGACCTCCCTATACCCAGATATAATGCTTTAATTTCAAAATGACAGGTCTACATGCACTTCTGATATATTCTCCGGATTGCCTAGGCAAAGGTCCCTCTGCTGGAGCCAAGCCAGAGAGCTCTACTGTTAGGAGTACTAATTCACAGCTGCAGCCCAGTCCTACCCAGGAAGATCCCATCAGACTTTTTTGCCTGCAGGTCTTACCTTGTAGCTACAGGTGAAAGCAAATCTCCTGAATTCAGACAGTAATAAAGTATGTGTGTTTTGGTTTGGTTTGTTTTCTGGGTTTCATTGTTGTTTATCAGGTGGTTTGTTTTGGGTTTTCTTGTGGGATGGGGGGTGGTGGTGGGTTTTGTTTGTTGTAGGTTTGTTACCTCAGTAGTAAACTTCAGTTTTAATGCAGAATTTCATTTTTGGCAATGATTTCCACAAGGCTCCAGGGTTAGGAAACTGCAAAGTCAGCTTTGCTTGTGGACTCTTGGAGACTGCTACAACTTCTGTATATCCTGCATGTGGAGAGGAGATGCTTGGCTAAGTCTGCACGAACAGAAAACAAATACAAAGACTTAGCAGAGTTTAGATAGAACTTATTGAAACAATGTGGTTGTGTAAGCAAGCAAAGCAAAAAACCCAAACACAAACAAACAAACAAAAAACAACAAAAAACTAAAACCCTACCCAATTAAATTTAACATTTTTTAAACAAGTGAAATATTTAATGAAAAAAAAAAAAAAAGACATCTCTGGGCAATAGTGACCTGACTCAAATTGAAACAAAACAAAACAAACAAACAATCAAACCAGTCTTGAAGGTTCATACACCTCTCATTTGATGCAAAAATGATTAGCATTTGGCTGTCCACGATTCTCTCCTATCTGATATGTACTAATAATCTGTTGTTGCTAAGGGAAGTTGCTAAGCAAGGAAAAGCACAGAAAAGGTCAGTCATCTTTTCCCTGACAACTTCTAGCATCAATTATTTTTGTGAACTACAGATTTCATTTTTCTGAATGTTCTGCATATTTTCCTGAGATAAAAGATTTATCGCTATATTACAATCCAAACATGTAAAGACTGAAATCTTCTGCTGGAGTTATCTTTTTCCCATTAAAACCTAATTTCTGTTCCTCAGCATTGATGTGTAATCATCAGATGGTAATAACCATAGTCTGACCTAGTTTTGTTCAGTTCCCAACAACTTACATGTGAAATTTGGGTATCTTCACTAAAGAAACATTTTTATATAGATTTAAATTATTTCACCAGTCGCTCTTTTGTTTTATTTAATGGATGGTAGCTCATTTTAATTTGACAAAGTAACAGGAAATAAATTACCTCTTAACAAAGCAGAGCTGGAGAGCACATGCAAAATAATGTGATTTTGAGAAGACTGAATTGTTTCTCACATTGTCTTTAATCTGAAAGTTACTGCATTACAAGTCGAAAACAGAAGTTTTTATATTCTTTTAAATTAGTATCTCAGCTAATAGAGTATGTCAATGTGCAAATGAAATGAGTTAGTACTGTTTCTACAGTCATATAATTAATGTAAATTTCTTTTTCTCTAAGTTTTTTATGGTGACTGAATTCCTATTTCCCAATTCCCATTTCATGAGTGAAAGCCAAAAATATATCAGCTCCCAAATAATTTGAAAAGGGGGAGGGGAAAAATATCTAAAATTCTCCTTGTTTCTTTTGGTTTTTTTTGGTGTGGGTTTTTTTTCATATGTGTGTGTTATGATGAGCCTTTTTAACGTTGATACAAAGTGGTTAGGGTCACTGAATTACCATCAAAGTGATTTTGAGCCAAGCCCTCAACAACCACTTCACTAAACTATTATAAGCATTACTGTTACATAAAGGTAGATGAGTTTAATGCACTCTGATCAGTGTCAAGTTTTAAAACTTGGGGTTTTTTTTCTCTTAGTTTTAACAAAGCTATGTTATTAGCAAGTTCCTAAACTTTGCTTCTCCAAACTACAGCATGTCTGACTTTTCCAAACTGTTCTTCATAAAATCCCTTTTAGTCTAAATCAGAAACACTAGTCTGGTTCAACCTGCATTCAAGACACCTTCAAAGAGACCCATGAGATGTTTGCCTTGTACAGTATAGAGAAATATTAGAAATGAAATAACATTTTTATTTTTAAGTGATTCCAATAAATATGTCATAAAAAATATTTATTTCCATGGGCTATAATTAGGCAAAAGTAAGTGAAATGCATCATTAATCAGGTTTAGGTGAACAGTTCAGTGTTTGCATGTTGAAAAGCTCTACCTACTTAATCCCTGACTAGACCAAGTGTGATGGTTTGGACCTGGCTGGGATCCAAATGTCCACCAAAGCCGTTCTGTCACTCCCCTTATAAATAGTTAGAGGAAAGGGGAAAATATAACAAAAGCCAGTGATAAGATAGAAGCAATTTAATAACAGCAATAAGCAGAGCAACATATTGCACAGAAAGCAAAAGCAGAGAGAGAGATGTTAGTCTCTACTTCCCATCAGCAAGGACGATGTTTGGTGTCTGGGAAGCAGGGCTCTCTGTGCTTAGTCGTTACTTTGGAGGGCAGATAGCACAGATGAGTTCCCTAAACTTCCTTCTTTCACTTCAGTCTTATATCCGAGTTGACATCATATGGCATGGAATATCCCTTTGGACAGTTTGGCTCAGCTGTGTCCTCTCAGTGCAGGAAATGTTGAAAAAGCATGGCCTCGGTGTTCAGCTCAGCAGTAGCCAAAACACTGCTGTGTTATCAACACTCAGCTAGAGCACTGTAAATCAAAGCACTAGAAAGATACTTTGAGAAAAATTAACTCCATCTCAGCCCAATCCGACTAAACCCATGATGGCAGTATGGGCAGGATTCATTTTTTAAAAGTAATATAGTTTATTAATTTTGACATTCAGGACTCTCACCACCAACCAGTATTTTTAATAATAGGTGTAAATGGTTAAGCCTACCTGGAGCCTTATCCTAACTCCTCCCTGGGGGTGGTCTGACCTGTCCCCAGGTGTCAATTTTAGCACCCTTCCACTTCCTGCCAAAGACTGCTATAAAAGGAGGGACACTTTCTCTCTCTTGGTCCCTCCTGCCTGACTGGCAGCTTGCTGCCCTGCTGCCGAATCATGACGTGTTCTCCAGCAAACACGTGGAGGGATACAATCATTTTCTTTTTTGGAACTCTAACTAACTGCATTTCACCATCAAAATCCTGCATCCTGCTTCATCCACCATCAAATCATCAATCCCAGCATTTGGATCCAACTTCCTCCCACAGGTTGTATTTTTATTTTGTGTGTTTTGCTCCCTTTCCCCCCTCTTATCATCATTTTTCCTACCCTGCTTCTTGGTTCCCTTTATCTCCAGCCTCTGTAATCCCCTCTACCATTTTTTTAATTGTTAAAGTTTATCTCTTTTTCCTTCCAAATCAAATTGAGTATTTTATTGAGCGTTGACCTCAGGGGGGCTAGCTTAAACCCAATACAATAGGTTCTTTGCAATGGTAATGAAAAAAAACCCTATAAAACAGGATCTAGAACATTTGAGAAATAACTAGCAATAATAAAACAAACATTGAACTATAAGAACTGGAGAGCTTCTTGTCATCGATTATACCACTTGTCCACTAGAGGGACTCGAGAGCTCCATTCTGCTTAAGGCAGAAGGCACTTGGATTCAATTACAACGTTTTACAGAGTTTTGCAAAGATGCTTATGAGTATTTACTCACAAAAATTATTTCTGGACTCCCAGGGCTAGCTACAGTTTCCAGACAATACCCAAACACTTGCAGGGAGTTCTGTTGATGTCAGCCATCGAAGCTTCTAAATCTTCCCAGGCTCTAACATGGTTCTGGGGGAGAGGCAGACAATAGCTGACATGATCCTGGTTCCTCTTGAATGACTTTGGACTTGACATGGATTTTTACAGAGGTGAAGGCAGGATGTCTTGCAGATGTGCAATCTTGGCATGATGCCATGCTGGGCAATTGAGCCTATCATGTGAGGGCACTTAATGCCTATTCCTTGGTACACTTCAGGCAAAGCAGTTCCCAGGTAGACAAAACCAAAGCATCAGGGCTTGTTATTGTGTAGCAAGCAGAGCATGGCAGGATGCAATGTCAGAGAGCAATGAGGCAGAAGCATAATAAGGCAGAGCATATTGTCTTTACCTGCTCATCCCTTTTTATCAGTGCAGCCCGAGACTAATGCCTCTTTGGCCACAGATCATTCAATCAGAATGGCAGTTTGACAAATGACCATATTAATCAAGTCAGGGCTTGCTTTTACCTTTTAGGGCAGAACACAAACGTGTATAAACAGGTCTGGGCACCCTGTTGTTGGAAGGAGAGAAAGAGATTGGAAGGCACGAGGCTTTTGTCTTCCTTTCCCACCTTTTTTTCCCCAACAATAGGAGAGAGGGAGAGCAGAAAACGTGTCTGGACAAGCCAAGGCATGTTTCATGACAATTCTGGCCTTCCACAACAATACCAAGTCCTTCGTGATTTTAGGACAGGATTTTTAAACTGCGCTGTCCAAAATACTTAAAAAAACCTCTTTTCTAACAATTTTTTTTTAACTTACATTCTTCATACATGGACATAGGCATGATGCTGGGACTTCTGTTAGTACTATTACATTCATATTCATATTAGTACTAACTTTTCTGCAATGAATAACAACATATTAATTTTGATCAGGTGGAAGATGTCACAGGAACCCTTAATCATACTGTATGAGCATTGAAGAATTGAACTGCAGCTCACTTAACAGTTTCAGGAGAAATTATAATGACAGTTACCTACAAAGGTGATGATCTATAAGGTATTAAAAGAATTTTTGCTTTTACAGAATTTGAGATGCCTTAAATTAATTTCCATTTTCATATAAAATGAACTGCATATCTCTAGTGAGATATATGTACAACATATATGTTCAATTTAGGATTTATCCTTTTCTGAAGGCTTAAATGGGACTTTTTTTGCTTGTTCTTACTCTGTGCAGATATGCATTTTTACTGAGTTTCCTAGATTATAGCTGAAGAACCTCTTTATTTTTGACAGCTAACTAGATTTTTAAATGATAGTGTAGAGTGCATAGTAGTAGCTGCATTGGAGTTGAAAGAAAAGCCACAGTCATAATCTCTATGTAATTAAGTTATAAATTCAATCCAAATGACAAGAAACAGGTTCTCCATCTCTTCCTGAAAAATATTTAACACATTAATTTCAGAAAGTTTACTGAAGAAAGAGCTGAGTGGGTAAAATATACTTCTCCTTTGGAAAATCAATATATTTTCTTTAACTTTACCCAAACTAATGAATTTCTGAAAGGAGTCATACAACATTATCTCCTCTGGTTTTAGAAGTATCAATATTTCAGAAAAAAAATCAAGATGCAGGGAAATAATGACAAGCAAAATACAGCAGAATGTGTTTGGAATAGCAGAAATATGCACATAGCTAAGAACTTTTTTACAGCAATCTCACAGATAACCAAAGCAAGGTAAATCAGATTTCAGTCTTTGTGACAGACTACTCACAGAAAGGAAGCCCACTGTCCACTGAGGAAAGAAATGAAGACAAGAGAAATAAAGTGGCACTCAAATAATTGATTGATACTCTTTGATCTGTATGGTGTACATTTGGATCTCTAAATTCTAAGTAAAAACGTGGAGCAGCACTGCTTCACACAAAGGAGAGCTCTGCTGAGAGAGCTGCCTTTTTCCTCTAGTAGCAGAGGTGCTATGGTTTGGATTTATTGTGAGAAAAATAGTGATAACAGGCTAGTGTTTTAGATGTTGCTAAGTAGTGCTTATCCTAAGTTAAGAATTTTTCTGTGTCCTTCCAGTGAACAGGTGCACAAGAAGCTGGGAAGCGGCATGACCAGCACAGATAACCTGAACTAATAGGTGAGTTGGCTGGGGAGGATTGTTTCTCAGTGAATGGCGAGATCCTGGTTTTGGGTTTTGGGTTTTGTTTTGGTTTTGCTCTTTTTTTTTTTCCCCTCTCCTTTTTCTTTTTTTTTAATATTCCCTTTCACCGCTACTATTATATGTTATTAATACTAGTTATTGTGTCTTTTTTCCTTTAGTTATTAAATTGCCCTTATACCAATCTGTGAGTTTTAATTTTTTTTCTCATTGTCTGCCCCATCCCACTGGAGAGGGGGAAGGATTAAATAAGCAGTTGCATGATGATTAGTTGCCAGCGGGGGTTAAACCACAACATTGGGAAAACAGTCTCATTAGTAATAATTATCAGAAGTATTTCATGTAACCAAGTTGAAAAAAAAGTAAGTTTAGACACCATATTACTTTTTTTAACTATATTGTATAGGAAAAAATGTTTTTTTTGCTGAACGCTCTTAAATGAAAACCAGAGTACTCACAAAATCATAGAATTAAAGAGAAACATTCAAGTTGGAAAAGACTCTCACAATCACCAAGTCCAAACAATAATCCTACTCTACAAGATTCATGCTAAACCATATCCCCTAGCACCACAACCAAACACCTTTTAAACACATCCAGGGATGGTGACACAACCACCTCCTTGGGCAGTCCATTCCAAAGCCTGACCACTCTTGCTGTGAATTTTTTTTTTTTAATATCTAGTCTTAACCTGCCCAGTCACAGCTTGAGGCCATTGTCTCTTGTTCTATCACTATTTACCTGTGAGAAGAGACCAGTACTAACCTCCCCATAATGTCATTTCAGGTAGCTATAGTCAGCAATGAGGTCTCCCCTCAGCCTTTTCTTTTTCAAACTAAACAGCCCCAGCTCCTTCAGTCACTCTTCATTCTCCATATATCACATACTACTTTTCCACTATGTCTGTCTCTAGTTTATTCTCTAACCTGTGACCTCCCTTCAAGTTACATCTCACCTAGTACACTACGGTCACAAAACAAAACCAATCAAACAAAAAAACCCAAAGCAAACAAACAAACCAAAACCATAAAATAAACTGAAAAAAAACAAAACCAAAAACAAAACAAACCAATCCACAATGTATTGTTCTGAAAGGTGTGAAATGTATTCTAACCAATAGTCTTGCTTATAAGACTAGACATTTGAGGAACCCACAGTGAAAGAGAGAGTTTTGGAAGCTAAGTGTTCACCTGTTTTACATCCTTCTAATACAGTCTTCTGGAGAGGCTTTAGTTTTGCTATTTAAAAAAAAAATTAANCTTTAGTTTTTCTATTTAAAAAAAAAAAATTTAAAAAAAAAAAAAAGCCTTTACATTAGCCAGGCTCTTTTTGTCTCTTTTTTTCCCCCTATGACTCACTTTTGCTCTTATTTTTTTAAATGAAAATGGTATCTCTTTCAGTTCCTGAAGTAGGACATGCTGCCTTTCTGAGCCGGTCGCTTGCTTTTCCCGCGTCAGCACCTTTCTACTACATGTAAAAGACTGCACCGTATTAGAAGACACTCATAAAGGTATATGCATTAATAATATCACTTATGGAGAAGAGAAGGGGAAGGATTGCAATTATCATCTTGCACTACTGCTAGTAGGACTCCTCTGCAAAGAGGACTGCTGTTACTTGCAGAAGGTGACATACTGGAAGAAGATTGCAAATACAGTAGTGACATTTCTATGAAGAAAAGGAACTGCTTGTGCTTAACACAAAAAAAAAAAAAAAAAGGGGAAAAGAGGCAAAAAAAAANAAGGTGATAAGAGGCAACAGAAAAAAACCCAGAAAACTCTACGCATGCACACACACATATGCATATACCAAAACCCCAAATAAATAATGCATGGAAAAAGAAAAAACTGATGGAGGTTTTTTTGTTTGCTTGTTTCCTTGTTTGCTTATTTGTTAATTAAATAAATAACTACAAAACATCTGAAATATTTCTTCTTTTTTCTTTTTGGTTTGGGTAATCTTGATGGGTAATCTTGATCAACCTGGTCTAGAAGAAGTGATCACTAACTGGCCAGAAGGCAGAGTCTCTACCAAACCTCCAGAGAAGAAGCCAGTTTGTGCTAAAGAAGCTCCTCCC
>VWZI01017620.1:74596-106034 GCA_013396835.1 Psilopogon haemacephalus | reverse complement strand
TCTATTCTACTCTATTCTATTCTAGTTTTTTTTCTATTCCATTCTAGTTCTATTCTATTCCATTCTACTGCAGTCCTATTCTATTCTTATTCTATTCTTTCTATCCTATCCTCTCCTATATTCTATTCTATTCCATTCTAGTTCTATTCTATTCCATTCTACTGTAGTCCTATTCTATTCTTTCTATCCTATCCTCTCCTATATTCTATTCTAGCATAGTTCTATTCTATTGCAGTCCTATTCTATTCTTATTCTATTCTTATTCTATTCTATTCTATTCTATTCTATTCTATTCTATTCTATTCTATTCTATTCTATTCTATTCTATTCTATTCTATTCTATTCTATTCTATTCTATTCTATTCTATTCTATTCTATTCTATTCTATTCTATTCTATTCCGTTCCATTCCATTCCATCTTAGACAAGAGGCTAGTACTAAGTGAGGCATATTTGGCGTTTACACAGCCTACCAGGGACTCCCTTCTGCTTTCTAGGGTTGTTTTTTATTAAAAAGCATTGTTCCAAATATGACCAAACCCCAGAAATTGGAGCTACAAAGATTTCTGCTCACACTGATATTTGAGCCAGCTGTAAAGATTTAAATCACACTAGATCTTGTTTTATGAATGTCCTCCTGCAACAAGAAAACCATGGAATGCCCTTTAAAAAGAATTTTAAAAAATATATATAAACCAGATGTTTTAGCCTTTTCTGGGGGCTTTGTTATTGTAGTGCCATGATAGGTAATTAATTCCCAGGCTCCACATAGGTCTTCAGGCAGATGAAGAGAACGATCTGATTTCAAGGCTGTGGTGGAGTGAGGGAATTACAGGCCTTTGAGGGGTCAGTGCAGAAGCCAGGCTCCTCGCCCTGGGCCTGGCTTCAGCCAGGAATGCTGCTGGCAGAGGATGCAGTGTGAACCTAGTGCTGGACTCCACTGAGGACAGGAGGAGGAGGAGCTGCCAACAAGATGCTCTGCTGCTTGGGCTGAGCCGTGCCTACAGGGCAGGGCCACTCACTCACCTCCCCAGAAACCACTGCAAGGTGATGATTACCCTGATAGGAGGCTGACAGCCCCTAAGAGCCCTTCCAATCTGAGCTGCTCTCAGATGAAGCCCTGCAGTTTCACTGAAGCTCAAGCACTTCTGGCTCCAGTTTACCTGCAGCATTCCCTGCCTTCACTGCTGTCACACAATTAGCTGTTAGCAAACACCACCTTGAGTGTAAAGCAAAGCCTTTACAGCCTGCAGCACGTCTGAGGAAGGCAGGTGATACTCTAATTGCCTATGAAATCAGCCCTGCTGCCGCTGTACTGCATACCTGCTGCCAAGCCTGCAGCGCCGTGCTGAGCGAGTGAAGGGCGTTCTGCCCAAAGCTGATGGCAATGGGCTCCACCATCACGCTGCAGTCCAGCTGCCTTCCTGCTGTGCTGCTGGAGAGAGCCAGCTGCCCCCACAGCTTGAAGGGCTTCACCACGCTCTGCATGGTCACGTTGCGGCACTCCAGGAGCTTGCAGCTGGCTCGGGTGGCGAACTGCAGCTCCTGGCACGGGGACTCCTCGCTCCAGCGCCGCAGGAACACCTGGGGCTGCTCCAGGGCAACCACCATGTACTCCAGCTCAGCTGGGGTGTTCTGGTCAGGCACAAAGGGCTGCAGGAACCCTGCTGGTGCTGAAAAGTGAAAGGACAAACAAAACCAGCAGGTCACCACAAGGCTTTGTAAGCTGTGCTTAATTTTGCAAACAAGAAGAGTCACCACGTCTGAAAAGCAGTCCTGCCCATGCTCTGGACTGCAGGCAAGACACCATGGCAGCTGAAGGCATCTGCAACTCAAAACCTTACTGTGGTAATCACAGCAGGCAGGCAAAGTACTGTACCTGCACACTGCAGAGCACTGCAGGCTGCCAGCTGCCTGCACACAGCACAGCTCTCTGAGGAGTTTTGCTCCACATGCAGCCAATTTCCCACAGACAGCTCAAAAACCAGAGAATCACAGAATGGCTTAGGTTGGAAGCTCAAACCCCTTCCAACCCCTCTGTGCCACAGGCAGGGACACCTCCCACTAGAACAGGTTCAAGGCCTCATCCAATCTGGCCTTGAACACCTCCAGGCAGGTGGACCCTATGTGATCAAAGATCCCATTCTGTGCTCCACAACCTCCCTGGGCAACCTGTGTCAGTGTCTCACCACCCTCACTGCAAACAACTTCCTCCTAGCATCCAGTTTCAATCTCCCCTCTGCCACTTCAAACCCATTCCTCCTCCTCCTGTCATTATCAGACCTTGTCAATAGTCTCTCCCCAGCCTTTCAGTAACCCCCTTCATATCCTGGAAGGCTAATCTAAGGTCTCCTGGCAGCCTTCTCTTCTGCAGGCAGCAGAGACCCAATTCTCTCAGCCTGTCCTCAGAGCAGAGGTGCTGCAGCCCTCTCAGCATCTTGGTGGCCTCCTATCCAAACCAACACTGCCACTTGTGATGCAGCTGCAGCATGGGAAAAAACTATCAATGGGAAGAAGAGAGAGAGCTTCACTCCTTTCATTTTTGACTCCAGTGCTGGTCTGAACCCAACTGTTAGAGGTCAGAGTGCAGCACATCTTCTACTCTCCACAACCTCCCTGGAGGTGTTCAAGACCAGTCTAGATGAGGCCTTGAGCAACCTGTTCTAGTGGGAGGTGTCCCTGCCTATGGCACAGAGGGGCTGGAACTAGATGAGCTTTGAGCTCCCTTCCAACCTAAACCATTCTGTGATTATATATGAGGAAGACTCCTGGGGAAGACCTTAGAGCTGCCTTCCAAAACCTGAAGGAAGCCTAAAGGAAAGCTGCAGAGGGACATTAGGGCCTGGCTACAAAGACAAGTTTGGTGCTTATTAAAAAATACTTTTGGCCTTTACATGCATCTGTACAGATCCTGCAGGAAGGCTGCAGAGAGACTGTTCCTGAGGGGGTCTGAGACAGGCCAAGGGGGAATGGTTTGGAGCTGAGGCAGAGCAGGGTTAGAGTGGAGCTGAGGAAGAAGTTGTTGAGTGTGAGGGTGGTGAGAGTGTGGCACAGGCTGCCCAGGGAGGCTGTGGCTGCCTCTTTGGTGGGGGTGTTGCAGGCCAGGCTGGATGAGGCCTTGAGCAGCTGAGTCTAGCTGAGAACTGTCCCCAGCTGTGGTGGGGAGGTTGGAGTAGATGATGTCTGAGGTCCTTTCCACCTTTCTATGACTCTAGCCAAAGGGATACATACCTGTGCCCAGCTGATCAAGATGATGGCAGAGGTGAACTTCCAAATAACTAAACTGGATCGACACACTCAGTGATGGCACAAACCAAGGAGTGAAACAGGAGTCAACCCTGGTGCAGGCTGCCAAGGCCGTGGGAGTCACCAGCTGGTCACAGGTGCTTTGCGAGCCAGATTCGCTCTCCGAGCTGTGGAAGACAGATAACAAAGTCACTACTGCTCAGCAC
This sequence comes from Psilopogon haemacephalus, assembly GCA_013396835.1. Lineage (NCBI taxonomy): Eukaryota > Metazoa > Chordata > Aves > Piciformes > Megalaimidae > Psilopogon > Psilopogon haemacephalus. The sequence goes on along the minus strand of VWZI01017620.1, from coordinate 102,583 downwards.
CCCCTAGCAGGATTTAGCCCTGTGCCATGCTGCTCTGACATAGGCACTGTCACTGCTTCCTCCACACTGCTGCAGGTGCTTTGTGCCCAGGCAGGGCACAGCAGACAGGATGCAACCCAACGATGCTCTCTTAGCACACTGCAGCTCCAGCTCACAAACTGCAGCACTCAGAATCACAGAATCAGTCAGGGTTGGAAGGGAGCACAAGGATCAGGCAGTCCCAACCCCCCTGCCATGCCCAGGGACACCCTACCCTAGAGCAGGCTGCCCACAGCCTCTGCCAGCCTGGCCAAAAACACCTCCAGGGATCTGGCCCCAACCCATTCCAGGCTCTCACCACTCTCCTGCTCAACAACTTCCTCCTCACCTCCAGCCTCAATCTCCCCACCTCCAGCTTTACTCCATTCCCCCTAGTTCTGTCACTACCTAATATCCTAAAAACTTCCAACACAAGAGTAAAGCACATCCACAGCAAAATAAATCCCAAACCCATCAGGCCTCTCTAACTGCTGAAGTCATAGAATGGTTTGGGTTGGAAGGGACCTCAAAGATCAGCCAGTTCCCATGCAGCAACACCTCCCACTAGAAAGGTTGCTCAAGGCTTCATCCAACTTGGCCTTGAACATCTCCTGGGAGGCTGCAGAGCACAGAAGCACCCAATGTGATCTCCACAACCTCCCTGGGCAACCTGTGCCAGTATCTCCCCACCCTCACTGTCAAGAGCTTCTTGCTAACACCCAGTGTACGTTATGAAAGCTGAGAGGTGATCTGGTCAAGAGCTTGGTTGCTGCTGCTTTACTTTCAAGGAAGGCAACTCACAGCCACTCAGCTACCTCCCTGCATAAACCCTGTCCCTGCAAGCTTCCTCTTCTTTGCTCTCCTCACTCTGCCTTCACCCTCCAAAGAGAACCTCTGAACGCTGCCAGCTCACAGCACAGCACATTAAACACCCATCTAAAATGCCACCCTGCTGGAGGGGATTTCTGACATCATGGATTTCTCAGCCTTACCTTTCAGCCTCTGGAGAGAAATCAGCATTACCTCATGATTCTACGGGTTGCTAAGACACCACTGGAGCACAAATAAACTTTCTCATTGAAGCCAAAACCATCCTTGATGTTCCTTATGCCCTCTGCCTTTGCAGTTTGGCACTAAGGAGCTTCTGTGCCCAATGTTATCAGCTAAAAACCCAGGACCAGCCTAGGTGAACAGCAGTAGCTGCATCAGTATCAGGTGGGTGTGACTGTGAGGTCCAGATTTGTGCACCAAATGCATGCAACATCCAAGCACCCCAAAGCCAGGGGAGGCAGTGTGGGCTCTCCTCTAGGGAGATGGAACATGCAGCTTGCACTGCCTTGTGCTCAGCACAACATTCTGAGGCCTGGCTGCAGCAAAAGCAGAGGGGATCCCAAACAAAACTAAGGAAAACTGCCCTGGGTTTAGTACTAGAAAGGCTTTTCCTTCCCCACTGTTCCATTTGCTTAACCCTGTGGAACAGCAGAACTGCAAAGGCAGATCCCAGTGCTTGGTGTGGCTCTGCCTGGCCCTGGTACAATGGCTTCACACCATGCAAAGCTGCTGGGGACCAACAAATGGCAACTGGGACTGTAGGGTGACCTTCATGGTCCTACTGATGTTAAGAGGGGAATCATAAAATGGTTTAGGTTGAAAGGGAACTCAAAGCTCATTCAGCTCCATGGAAGTTCTACACAGCAATAGTGCCCAGGGAGGTGTCTGGGCCAGATCCCTGGAGGTGTTTGGGGCCAGGCTGGCAGAGGCTGTGGGCAGCCTGCTCTAGGGTAGGGTGTCCCTGGGCATGGCAGGGGGGTTGGGACTGGGTGAATTCTTTGGGTCCCTTCCAGCCCTGACTGATTCCAGGATTCTATGATTCTTTGAATTATAGTTTAGGTCTTATTCAAGTATTCATGGCAAAAATACCATATTTAATTCTACATCTGGGGATTGGTTTCATTGCAGCTAATTCACTTATTCTCATTGCCTATGACTGAGTTCTGGCAGTAGAGCCCATTTCAGGATGATTCTATGATTGGCATTAGAATGGGCTGCCCAGGGAGGTGGTGGAGTCCCCATCCCTGGAGGTGTTGAAGAAGAGGCTGGATGAGGCACACAGTGCCACGATTTAGTTAATGGGAAGGGTTAGGTGACAGGTTGGACTTGATGATCCTAGAGGTCTTTTCCAGCCTGGTTAGTTCTGTGATTCTGTGATAGGCTGATGATCCTAGAGGTCTTTTCCCACCTGTGATTCTATGATCAGTTGATGATCCTAGAGGTCTTTCCCCACCTGTGATTCTGTGATTCTAACCCCAGCCTCTCCCTGAGCCATAGTGACCCATGAGCTTGTCAGAGCTCTCTGCACTAAACTCTACAGTTAGTGCCGACTCCTATCGCAGCAGAACACAGGAAGAGTCATCACAGTGCCAAATGCCTTGGTGATTACAAAACCCCAACCCCTGTCTGTCACTCCTTCATTCTCAGTTGCCTCCCAGGCCAGATGTGTGTGGTGCTGAGGTGCCCAGGAGGGCAGCTGTGCCAAGGCCCCAGGCTGGCAGAGTTGACCTTGTCCCAAGCACTTATTGTCCCGGCGGTGAGAGTGCATTCCTGCACAATTAGCATCAAGAAACCATTTCCAACCTGAGACTATTAATGGAAGCCAGATGCTTGATTCTCTGCACTCATTTTCCTTAGCCATGTTTGCATTTCCTGAGCTCTCCTGAGCTCTCCAGCTCCACGCAGCATGGCTGTGGATGCTGCACATGTTCAGACACAGGCAACCCTCACCAAAAGCCAAGGAGCCCACCAGGGCCTTCTGGGCTTTCTGCTCTAACTAGCACTCATTAAAGAAGAGCTTTGAAACCAATTGCACTGCTCTACATGAATTGCCTTCTGCAGTTCATGAGCTAATTTTACTGGCTGGTGCAGCTAACAGGTCCCAGGCTCCTGTTTAGAATAGAACAGGATCAGTCAGTGCCCTCCTAAGCTGTGGTGACCAAAACTGGACACAGTACTGGAGGTGTGGTCTTAGGAGTGCTGAGCACAGGGGCATGATCACCTCCCTGCTCCTGCTGGTCACACCATTTCTGATCCAGGCCATGCTGGCCTTGTTGGCCACCTGGGCACACTGCTGGCTCACGTTCAGCTGCTCTTCACCAACACCCCCAGGTCCTTTTCTGCCAGGCAGCTCTCCAGCCACTCCTCCCCCAGCCTGTAGGGCTGCTGGGGGTTGTTGTGGGCAAGGTGCATGACCTGGCACTTGGCCTTGTTAAACCTCATGGAACTGGCCTCAGCCCATGGCTCCAGCCTGTCCAAATCCCTCTGCAGGGCCTTCCTACCCTCCAGCAGACTGACACTGCTGCTTCATTTTGTGTCATCTGCAGACTTGCTGAGGGTGCATCTGATCCCCTCAGCCAGGTCATTGATGAAGAGATTAAACAGGACTGGCCCCAAAACTGAGCCCTGAGGGACTGCAGTTACCTTTGGTCATCAGCTGTGCTCTGACTGCAGTTCAGCACAACCCTCCAGAGGTCAGAGGCTATGAGCTCCTTCGGGTCGCTCGCCAGGCTGACGCTGGGCAGCTGCAGCTCACAGACTTTGCTTTCTGACAGGCTGAATTCCCGGAAGGCAACAAAGCATTTCTGAAGCTCATCCCAGTACTCCAAGCTGCACGGGACCTGTGATGAAAGGGGAGAAGGACAGGAGGCATTTCATTATGCTGGGCTGCAGATACCATGGCATTTACTGGACAAGGCAAGCTCAAGTTAGCCAGCACACAGAAAAGCAGACCTGTGGCTCTTACACAGACTCCACACTCCCTTAATTCACATGCTGGTTAGAACATCTCTGCAGTAGAATGCTTCAAACCTTCTCCTACCAGATAGAGAAACAGCCAAGAACAACAAAGGCAATTCAAAAGATCCACCAGAACGTCACTGCAGTAGAACACTTCAAACCTTCTCCTTCCAGGTAGAGAAATAGCCAAGAACAACAAAGGCAATTCAGTAGATCCACCAGAATGTCACTGCAGTAGAACACTTCAAACCTTCTCCTTCCAGGTAGAGAAATAGCCAAGAACAACAAAGGCAATTCAGTAGATCCACCAGAATATCACTGCAGTAGAACACTTCAAACTTTCTCCTTCCAGGTAGAGAAACAGCCAAGAACAACAAAGGCAATTCAGTAGATCCACCAGAATGTCACTGCAGTAGAACACTTCAAACCTTCTCCTACCAGATAGAGAAACAGCCAAGAACAACAAAGGCAATTCAAAAGATCCACCAGAACATCACTGCAGTAGAACACTTCAAACCTTCTCCTTCCAGGTAGAGAAATAGCCAAGAACAACAAAGGCAATTCAGTAGATCCACCAGAATATCACTGCAGTAGGAACACTTCAAACCTTCTCCTTCCAGGTAGAGAAATAGCCAAGAACAAGAAATGCAATTCCAAAGACCCATCATGTGGAGGACATTCTAATCATCATAGTGTGGGGGGTTTTGTACTTGAACTACCTCTTTTGATTTTGTTACATAACACCAGTCCATCACTGTGTGCTGGTTTGAGGTTAATTGGAATATTTTAATACTAGAAATTAAGTTATAGGCTGAGAAAGGCAAACACTGGTGATGTCTCCTTCACTCATAGGTTTGCTGACAGATACAAAAGTAAGAACACAAACATAACTGAGACAAAGCTGCTTGGGTCTGGGCTCTGGGCTGTTGGTCTCTCCCTCTCCTTGGCTTCTATCTGGACTGTCACTGGAGGTGTTCAAGAAAGGACTGGATGGAGCACTTAGTGCCACAGTCTAGTTGACTGGATAGGGCTGGGTGCTAGGTTGGACTAGATGAGCTTGGAGGCTTCTTCCAACCTGGCTGATTCAGTTAAATTCTATTCTATTCTATTCTATTCTATTCTATTCTATTCTATTCTATTCTATTCTATTCTATTCTATTCTATTCTATTCTATTCTATTCTATTCTATTCTATCTGTGTAACCCAACTAATCAATTCCTGCTTCTAACCCATCCTGGCCAATCTTCCCTGTTTACCTGGCACGTAAGACAGATACTGGGATAAGACTGGATGGTGGTGGGGAAAGTGGAAGGGTGGTTGGGAACCCCTCTTGGGCACTCTGATCTCTGGGAGGGCTGTGGTGAGGCACTGGCACGGGTTGCCCTGGGAGGACAAGGAGGAATGGGTTTAAACTGGCAGAGGGAAGACTGAAACTGGATGTGAGGAGGAAGTTGTTTGCAGTGAGGGTGGTGAGACTCTGGCACAGGTTGCCGAGGGAGGTTGTGGAGCACAGAAGCACTCAATGTGATCTTTGAGGTGTTCAAGGCCAGGTTAAATGAGGCTTTGAGTGACCTGTTCTAGTGGGAGGTGTCCCTGCCTATGGCACAGAGGGGTTGGAACTGGCTGAGCTTTGAGCTCCCTTCCAACCTAAACCATTCCATGATTGTATGATTGTGCTTCTGCATTACCTTTTAACTGTATCTAGCTGTAACTATCTGTAATATATTGTCAATATCTGCTTGTATATTGTGCTAAGCTGTAAATATAAAGCAGCTGGCTGAGTCCAATCTGGGTGATTTCAAACGTGCAGGGGGGCAGGGAACTCCTAAACCATTCCAGTCAGGTATCCACTTATTGCTAGAATAGAACAACCAAAGCTGCAGAGTGGAAATGATGATGCCTTGTGGTGGGTAACACAGAAGTGAAAATCCCAGATGAAGCCATGAAGCAGTTGTAATAACCAGGAAAAAACAAAAAAAGCAAGAATGTGGTAGAGGTACAAATCAGTCCAGGCACAGCTAGAAAGAGCTCTATAAATATTCACCCTTATCCCTCAGCACGAGCTGTAGCACACAGGGAGGTGACAGCAGGCTGATTAATTAACAGCAACGAAGGTTAAGAAGGAAAATTCAGGGAGCTCAGTGGTTCAAGCTGGGCAGGGCAAGGGAACAATAAATAATGACCAAAGAATTCTGGAAGAATTAATGTGTGGAACCACAGAGCCTGAGACATGGATTTCTACTCTGTCTGTCAAGACAAATTGATACCTGAAGACTGAAAAACTCAACTGCAGTCAGTCACTAGAAGTTTTTTAGACCAGGATGGAGTGGGAAAGAAAAAAACAAAGGAAACTCATCTCTGCTAATTATCATAGAATCATAGAATGGTTTAGGTTGGAAGGGAGCTCAAAGCTCAGCCAGTTCCAACCCCCCTGTGCCATAGGCAGGGACACCTCCCACTAGAACAGGTCACTCAAGGACTCATCCAACCTGGTCCTGAACACCTCCAGGCAGGTTGTGGAGCACAGAATCACCCAATGGGATCTTGGGTGCTTCTGTGCTCTACAACCTCCCTGGGCAACCTGTGCCAGTGTCTCACCACCCTCACTGCAAACAACTTCCTCCTAACATCCAGTGTCAATCTCCCCACTGCCACTTCAAACCCATTCCCCCTCAGCCTGTCAGAACAACACCTTGTCAATAGTCCCTCCCCAGCTCTCCTGTAGCCCCTTTCAGATCCTGGAAGGCCACTCCAAGGTCTCCTGGAAGCCTTCTCTTCTGAAGGCTGCAGAGCCTTTTAAATAAGTAAGCCCAAGAAAGTCTCCCCAGGGAGACTCTCACCAAACTGTATCAGACTGGCAACCAGAGGGCATTTCAGAAGACACTTAAGCAAGGTGATGAATTCTATTTCCACTCAAGTTAGTGAGCTGGAAAAAATGAGTTAAAAAGCATAGTAAAAGGACTTCCTAAACGGGACTACAATGCCCAAAACATGATAGAGTCTGAAGCTAGGGGAAAGCAGGGCAGAACTCAGGCTCTGGCCAACCTGATCTGGGGTAAGGTGTCCCTGGGCATGGCAGGGGGGTTGGGACTGGCTGATCCTTGTGCTCCCTTCCAACCCTGACTGATTCTCTGAAAGAAAACATCACTCTACAATGAATGCAGGCTGCCCAGCGTGTTGAGAAGATGATTCCTCCCCAGCTTTGCTCACACACTTCTTTTTCTGACTGTGTTGCAATATGTGAAGAGATCCAAGAGGACAAGCAGCAGCATGTTCCAAGCCATCATCTCCACAGCAGAGGTAAACAGCCCAGCACACACTTCATGGCACTGTCTACGCAATGCCTTGGGACTGTCCAATCTGTGAGGCTTTCCAGTTTGAAGCTTGCAAAAGACTTAGTTGACTTAGTATCTTTGATTTCCACATATCTAGCTTTATTTGTTCTAGGGGGCTTATTACTAATGCCTGATCTGGATATGTTTAAGGAAAGATGGTAGCTCTGGGCAGTATTAGTTGCCAAAAATAATAGTTGTGAAAGCCTGAAATGGGCTCTAATGCCAGAACTGAGTCATAGGCAGTGGGAATAAGTGAATTAGCTGCAACGAAACCAATCCCCAGATGTGGAATTAAATATGGTATTTTTTGCCATGAATATTTGAATAAGGCCTAAGCTGTAATTCAAAGCATCACTACCTCCCAGCAAACGTCATGCCTTAGAGCTGCCTCTCTGACACTGAATGCCACCAAAGCACCTCTAACCACAGACTTCTTTGCTGAGCAAGGATCACAGGGGTTGGAAGGGACACAAAGAGGTCATCGAGTCCAACCCCCCTGCCAGAGCAGGACCATACAAGGTCACAGAGGAATGGCCCTTCAAAGTCTCCAGAGAAGAAGGAGAAGGAGCAGCTGCTCCAGAGAAGGAGCATCTTCTTCAACACTCACTCCATAGATTTTTCTTTCCTACCTCCCAAGGCAGTGGATTTCTCCACCTGGCAAATGCAAACAGAACCACTGCTGTACAGCCTCTGTGCACTTTACATGGGCCTAAAACTGTTACTTAATAGGCAAGAATCCCCACGTTCTGCTTTGCAAGAGCACCATGGATCATGGCAGACAAACTTGCTTGAAAGGATGATGGTGGAGAGGGAAGAGGGGAGGTTTAAATGGGATGTTAGGAGGAAGTTCTTTATAGTGAAAGTGAGGAGACACTGGCACAGGTTGCCCAGGGAGGTTGTGGCTGCTCCCTCCCTGGAGGTGTTCAGGGCCAGGTTGGATGAGTCCTTGAGCAACCTGTTCTAGTGGGAGGTGTCCCTGCCTATGGCACAGGGGGGTTGGAACTGGCTGAGCTCTGAGCTTCCTTCCAACCTAAACCATTCTTGATTCTGTGATGGCAGTCCAGTGGTGCTTACAGCATCATTAACAACAGAGATCAGAAGCAGATGTGAAAAGGCAGATGAAGATAGTCCAAACTCTGAGTACTTATCAGCAGAACTGTTAATAACACAAATAGGTTTGAAATAAAGTAGGGAACTTGATGGTTCCTTCTTTTCCTCTCTGCTGCTGCGGCACAGGAGGTCTGAACGTTGCCTGCCACAGCTCTGCTGGAGAATGGAAATGGTGCATGGGCAAACTCTGACAGGAAGGGGAGAAGCTGCCTCAGAGGGACAGTGCCAGACCTGCCCCCTGCAAGTGCAGGGCACAAAGGAAGAACTCAGCTGGAGCAGTCCAATTTTCTATGCTGAGTGTAAAAATCACACGCTCCAGTATGAAAACAATAAAGCAAGAACACCTGAGGCTGCTGAGAGTATTCTTGCTTTATTACTTACACACTGGAGCATTTGATTTTTAAGCTCAATGCCCCAAAAAATGGACTTGAACTACACGCAGGAAGACCTCTTAGGCTGCAAAATGCATCCTGTCCAGCTGAGAAAGAAAGCTGAGCAAGAGCTGTGCTGCAGAGTGTGCCCAATGCTGCTCCGAGCGATGCTTCCTTGGGGCTCCCTCTGTGCTTCTGCAGCAGCAGTGTTTGTTTCTCAGGTCCCAGCCCCTCCGATGGTGAGTGCTGCCTCTTGGGGATGGAGTCATTCTTGGTTCCAGAAACAACTGCTGTACAAGGGAAGGCACACAGCAGGCAGGAAGCATGTGTGTGTGTTTTATCTGCTCCGAGCAGGGCCACCTAAAGGGAAGGAGAGGCGGAACACAACACAAACCAGCACTCTGTGTGGGACGCCAGCCCATGCTGGGAATTGAAATCCAGCTTCCTGACTGCTCTGTAATGAAGCTATCCTCTTGGTAGGAGCTTCTGCTGCTTCAGGGCCAACTGTCTCACAAACACAATGCTCCCATTAGGTGAACAGAAGTAGCAAATAAAAAGCTCTCTCCAGCGTTTTACTAGGCAGAAGTCTGTGGCAATAACTACCAAGAACATCACTTTGACATCTGACTGGGAGATATTACTTGCACAGACAGCAACAGCACCCCGCAGAAAAACACACCAGGGAGAAAAGAGGCTTACAAGAAAGCTCAGATTCAACAGAACAAACCCTCTGAAATCTGCCTGTTCACATCACAGACACAATCCAAGCCGACCAGGGGGAGGCTGTGGGCAGCTGTAGGACACCTCAGCATCTCCAGTGCTCTTCACCTCTGGTCACTGGCACTGTGAAAGCATCCTGAAGCCCAGCTGCCTGAGCCTTCCTCACTGATGCAAACTCATCTTCCTCACTGCTGCAAGCCCATTTTCCTCACTGCTGCAAACCCAGCTGCCTGAGCCTTCCTGAGAGCCAGGAGCACACTGCACCAGAGTGGCAAACAGCCTCTCCTGACACAGCCATGGACCACAGCTTCTTCCCTTTTGTTGAATTGCAGAAGCAACCCCGAAGCAGTGGTCTGCAGTGAGGTAAGAAAGGAGGCAAGCAGCAGTGGTGCTGGGTTAGCAGTAGTACTGGCAGTAAGAATCCAGCTGTTCAAGCTGTCTGCTGTGCCCCCAGCTCAGCCTCCTTTACTGATGGCTTCCTGCACATGTACCCACAAGGGCAGAGTCTCCCACTCCATTTCCACCACTCAGGAACAACCAGATACCACAACTGGGAAGTTTTTCAACATTATCCCATATAATTTCCTCACAGAATTTGTTTTACTTCTCCTTACAGTTGGTTTAACCAATTTCATCCTAAACCTACAACACTTGGAATGGGCTGCCCAGGGAGGTGGTGGAGTCCCCATCCCTGGAGGTGTTCAGGCAAAGCCTGGATGGGCACTGAGTGCCACTGGATAGGGCTGGGGGATAGGTTGGGCTGGATGAGCTTGGAGCTCTCTTCCAACCTGGCTTATTCTATTCTATTCTATTCTATTCTATTCTATTCTATTCTATTCTATTCTATTCTATTCTATTCTATTCTATTCTATTCTATTCTACTCTATTCTATTCTATTCTATTCTATTCTACTCTATTCTACTCTACTCTATTCTACTCTACTCTATTCTACTCTACTCTATTCTACTCTATTCTAATTCTAAAGAGCTGAGCTGTGACTGCTCACTTTAAAACTGAACATGCAATGCTTGTTTAGTTGAATTTCCCCCCCCCCACACCTATCCAGAGGTCTCTGGCTGAATTATAACTACTGATTTGCTTTCTGAGTAGTAACATCTACCTGGGCTCTTCTAACTCCATTTAACCAATTTATTTACAGCCCTGTTAGGATGTTTAATTTTATTTAAATTTACATCTGCACCCCGGTTTATGAAACAAATATGAAATAAGAGTTACAACAAAGAGAAGTGAAAGAAAGCTCCTGCCTTCTGAGAGAAACTCTGCTTAAAAAGAAAACAGCACAGAACTGCCTTTTAGCTGACTTTGGAAAAAAGGCTTCTTATACATCTTCAACTAATAGAAGCTATAAAAAAAACCCCTTTGTAATATTGGAACCAGTTGAGAAACCACAAGCATTCAAATGCAGGAAATCATGATTTTATAACATTTTAATGTGATCTGCTCTGGGGAAACGAAGTTAAACCAAGCCCTGTTCCTGCACAGGAAATATTCCAGTGTACAGTTGTAATACATTGTGGTGAGGGGGTACAGCTGCAGCTTTTTCACCTGTAATGCCCCACTGGTATTGTGGCTTACTGGATTGCATCGACATTGCCTTCCTGTCCGGAAAGCCCTCTAAGTACAAACAAGACTCTAAGCCCAGCTTTTATTTTCCCTTGGTATCAGAATATGGTAATTTAAGAGCCCTGAGAAATGATTTTTAACCTTTCAGGGGAAATATGTCACATTCTTTTATCGGGAGCTGTGCTCTCTGCCTTTCTAAGCCACCATGTGGCCAGCTTAGCTTAGCGATAGAATAGAACAGCATAAACCAGAGTAGAGTAGAGTAGAACAGAATAGAATAGAACTAAATAGAATAGAATCAGCCAGGTTGGAAGAGAGCTCCAAGGTCATCCACTCCAACCTATCCCCCAGCCCTAGCCAATGGCACTCAGTGCCCATCCAGGCTTTGCTTCAACACCTCCAGGGATGGGGACTCCACCACCTCCCTGGGCAGCCCATTCCAATGCCAATCACTCTCTCTGCCAACAACTTCCTCCTCACATCCAGCCTCAACCTGCCCTGCCACAGCTTCAGCCTCTGTCCCCTCCTTCTGTCCCTGGGTGCCTGGCAGCAGAGCCCAACCCCACCTGGCCACAACCTCCCTTCAGGTAGCTGCAGAGAGCAATGAGCTCTGCCCTGAGCCTCCTCTTCTGCAGGCTGCACACCCCCAGCTCCCTCAGCCTCTCCTCTTGGGGCTGTGCTCCAGGCCCCTCCCCAGCCTTGCTGCCCTTCTCTCAGCACCTTCCAGCACCTCAACATCTCTCTTGAATTGAGGGCACCACAACTGGACACAGTACTCATGATGTGTCCTGAGCAGTGCTGAGCTCAGGGGCAGGAGAACCTCCCTGCTCCTGCTGGCCACACTGCTCCTGCTCCAGCCCAGCCATCAGAGCAGCAGGTTTGGAGCAGACACAGGTGTGTGCAGGGCTGAGATCTGGCCACAGACACTGGGGTAAATAAATGGCTCTAAGCACACTAACAACTCAAGGAAGCACAGATGAGCTCTGCGCTCCACCAGCAGCCTTCTGCAGGCCTTTTCAAACACGAAGATGTATGTGGTGCCATCAAGTGCTGAATCCATGTTGCTTCTGCCAGCTGCTGCTCACCTGGGGACCCAGCTGCTGTGCAGACCATTTGCTTCTCCAACAGCATTTGATTGAGCTTACCGAGCTCTTCTCCTTGCAAGCACTGAGAAGCAAAAGTGCACAGACAGGAACATCAGGCACTCAGCTCGTTCTTGCAACATCCTTATTCTTTTCCCCATACAAGGAACAATCTTTCACATTTAATTTTTTAAGCTTTTTTTTTTTTGTTGTTGTTTGTTTGTTTCCTAAGCTTCAGCACTGATTAATAATCCCAGCCCCACGTTGCTGAGATGCTGTCACCTCTGGGACTGAGGTCCACCAATGCTGTGTGATTTGCTGTGCACAGGCTCTCTGGACCAGGGATTCTCAGCACAAGCAAAGGCTGACTTCTGCAGGAGGTGCCACCAGCCCAGCAGACGGCAGGAAGCTCTGCAAAGCTTCGTAAATCAGACTGCCAAACTCTGCAAGGACAGAACACCAGGAGGGTGTAAATCTGTCACGAAGCTAATCTGATGGCTTCGTCAAGTCCTCCGGCCCCCGGGCGGAATTCTCGCTGGCTCAGTAAGCCCTAAGGGTGAATTTCACTGTGATGCACAAGCAAATTATGCACAACTTCCATTAACATTCCCCACGAGTTACGCTTTAACTCCCTGCAGAGCCGCGGGTCAAACGATACAGCCCGGGCTTGACGCAGGGAAGGCTGAGATCACCCAGCACGGTGACTGAGGTTACACACACACACACACACACACAGAGCACAGCAACCAAACAGCAAAGGCTGAGATAATCCTGCTCTCCGGCAAGGAAGTCCCCAAATGCCAGTTTAAAGCTGGAATTCCTAAAGAGGCAGGGCTCGGTTTCAACATCTGCTTGAGGCTCGCTGGGTAACGCTGCAACTCCTTTAGCCTCTGCTTCCTTCCTTGCAAGAAAATGAAGACAATGCTAATCGTGAATAGTCACAGCCTCAGCTATGGAAAACATGTGCATGAGGCTGCCCAGCAGCCAGATGGGCTGGAGTGGGAGTGCCTCCAAGCTACAAGCAAGCCTACCGCCCTCCTGCACACAGCCCTACACGGTGAGCTGCAGCCACTGCTGCACACATGCCTGGATGCAAACTCTGCTTCTGCTGACAAAGAATCACAGAATCAGTCACAGTGGGAAGAGACCACAAGGATCAGCCAGTTTCAACACCCCTGCCACACCCTGGGACACCCTACCCTAGAGCAGGCTGCCCACAGCCTCTGCCAGCCTGGCCCCAAACACCTCCAGGGATTTGGACTCAAACACCTCCCTGCAGGGGCAACCCATTCCAGCCTCTCACCACTCTCATGCTCAACAACTTCCTCCTCACCTCCAGGCTGGAGGTGTGCAGAGAAGGGCCCCGAGGATGCTCAGAGGGCTGCAGCAGCTCTGCTGTGAGCACAGCCTGAAAGAGTTGGGGCTGTGCAGGCTGCAGAAGAGGAGACCTCCCAGGTGACCTCCTTGTGGCCTTCCAGGATCTGAAGTGGGCTACAAAAAAGCTGGGGAGGAACTTTTGAGAGTGTGAGGAAGTGACAGGACTGGGGGCAATGGAACAAAGCTGGAGGTGGGGAGACTGAGGCTGGAGGTGAGGAGGAAGTTGTTGAGCAGGAGAGTGGTGAGAGGCTGGAATGGGTTGCCCCTGCAGGGAGGGGTTTGGGGCCAGCTCCCTGGAGGTGTTTTTGGCCAGGCTGGCAGAGGCTGTGGGCAGCCTGCTCTAGGGTAGGGTGTCCCTGGGCATGGCAGGGGGGTTTGGGACTGCCTGATCCTTGTGCTCCCTTCCAACGCTAACTGATTCTATAATTCTATGACTCTACGAGATTCAAAAAGCTGCAAACCAAAACATGTGCCCAGAAGCAGGGTTGGACTTTACAGCTTATTATCCTAGTACCAAATCACTGACCTGCCACACACAAATCTAGTACCAAATCACTGCACCCAAATCACTGACCTGCCACACACAAATCACCTGGGCTTCCCAAACAAATTGTGGCTTTGGGAATGTAGGAAATAAATCAAACCATGAATCAAACCTGTGGTTTTCCAAGCAGCTCCTTTCCCAGCCTCTCAAGTGCCCAGCAGAACGCTGCAGCCCCAGGTGGGAACACAAAGCTCAAAGGAAGCAGAGGCAGCCAGAAGTGAGGTGTGCTCTGCTGAAAGGCAGAATGAATGCCTTTGGCATTCAGCACAGCTCTTTTCCTGTTGACTGTCACCTCAAATCCTTCCTCAAACCATGACTTAGAGTAGGTCTAATGCCACTCAGGCTTAAGCTCTTGCTCCCTTCAGCCACTGTTCAAACAACCACAAGGTGTTAGAAAATGAGTGTGTACTGGCTGCCAGCGCTGGAAAACTCTGACTCCAGCCTGCAGTCTGCAAATGTTTTACTGCAACAGCATCAGCATGGAGGCAATCCCCAGCACAGCTCCAGGCTGGGTGGGGAATGGCTGAGAGCAGCCCTGAGGAACAGGACCTGGGGGTCTGGGCTGGTGCAAAGCTGAAGATGAGGCTGCAGTGTGAGTGCAGCCCAGACAGCAACTGTGTGCTGGGCTGCAGCAAGAGCAGCTGTGGGCAGCAGGGCAAGGGAGGGGATTGTGCCCCTTGGCTCTGCTCTCCTCACACCCCACCTGCAGCACTGTCTGCAGCTCTGCAGCCCCCAGCACCAGCAGCACATGCAAGTGGTGGAGCCAGTGCAGAGAAGGCCACCAAGATGCAGCTGAGAGGGCTGCAGCAGCTCTGCTCTGAGGACAGGCTGAGAGAGTTGGGGCTCTGCATCTGTAAGGACCCTGCAGGAAGGCTGCAGAGAGACTGTTCCTGAGGGGGTCTGAGACAGGCCAAGGGGGAACGGTTTGGAGCTGAGGCAGAGCAGGGTTAGAGTGGAGCTGAGGAAGAAGTTGTTGAGTGTGAGGGTGGTGAGAGTGTGGCACAGGCTGCCCAGGGAGGCTGTGGCTGCCTCCTTGGTGGGGGTGTTGCAGGCCAGGCTGGATGAGGCCTTGAGCAGCTGAGTCTAGCTGAGAGGTGTCTCTGGGCACGGTGGGGAGGTTGGAGGAGATGAGCTCTGAGATTCCTTCCAAGCTGAGCCATTTTAAGATTCCATGATTCTGTGAGGAAAGGCCTCCTGATGAAATGAAATGAGAACCTAATGTTTGAGATGAGTCTCTGGTAAATGTAGATGACTAAAGAATGGTGAAAACCAACTCTGCATTCCTTATTTCACAACATATCCATGGCAGAGTCCTCTGCAGAGTGCAAGGTCACTTCTGGACAATGTGATGTCACCATCCAGAGCCATGGAGCAGTTGCTGCCAATCATTAATGGCCACTACCAAAACACAGCTCCTACTGCAGGCATTTCTGCACTCCATGTGCCCAAGAGCAGTTCCAAATGTGGCTGCTCTCCCCATGTGCTTGTTGGAGAGCAGGTGGTGAAACAGCAGCAGCAGGGCAGCAAGGTGCTGGGATGGTGAGGAGGGCAGAGGCCAAGAGGAAGAGGCAGGAAGTTCATCCCCCCCTTTACAGGGGTCTCAGCAGGAAGTTGGAGGGGACTAAACACGACCCCTGGGGACAGGTCAGACCACCCCAAGGAGGAGTCAGAATCCAGTTCCAGGTAAGCCCCTTCAGGAGGGCTTAACCCTTTACAAGACTGACAGAAAGAGTTGCTTGCAGTCAATGCCCAAGATCAAATGCACCCCTGAGGAACCAGATGAAGAGCAGCAGAAGCTGACTGACAGAACCTGCCAGGTTTATTCCTTGCTGTCCAAGGCAGGCAGAGAGACAGCAAGGAGGGCTGCAGCTACCTTCAGTCCTCCAGACTGCAGCACAGCAGCAGAAGGCAGCAGAATGTGTGTGCTACCGATGCTGAGCTGTGGATGCCCACGCCAAGAGCCACTGCTCTGCCTGCACAGGGTCACACCACTGCTGATGTCTGGTATCCATAACGGGAGCATAATGCAATCACAGCCACAGCCTGCTGTGCTGCCAGCAGAAAATGCCAGCCCGAGAGGAGGCAAATGGCTGCCTTGCACGGCAGACTAACGGGGTCAGCAAGGCACCACACAGCAACACAGTTTTCATCTTTGATTCAATCCTCATGCCAAGTGCAGCTCATTTTTTTTTTTTTTCCCCCACTTAATTTTACTTTTCATAGAAATGAAAGGAGCTGACATTTGTCTGTCCAGAGGGCAAAGAACTTGGCAGGACACTTCCATGATCTCACTAACTGTACGTGCACGGTAATAACATTACCCCATGTGTCTGAGGAGATAATCCCACTTACCCCTAACTCAAAGCACATTGGTGCATAATTCAATTTTAGAAGTGATTTTTAAAGGCTATGGCAATAATGAAATGTGATTCAGCAGCTCTGAACAAATAGGAAGAACCAGGAGATATTTATTTCCCCTGACTCACGACAGTATTCCAATTAACCAGCAGATTGGAATAAAAAAACCAATGACAGATCCAATTTGTAATACAGAAAGGAAACTGAGATTAACAAAATTAAACCTGGTCTTAAATCAAAATAGGTAGGAGAGGAGTAAGTGAATTTATAAAGATTAATTACAGCAGGCAGGAGCAAATGTCACTACCTGCCTGTCTATGTCAGAAAGCAAAAGGCCTCAGAGCTAAGGATTGGCCTAAGTGTGAGGTGTGCTCTGTTTTGGGGGCAGAGAGCTCAGGATTGGTGCAGTTGTGAGGTGTGGTCTGTTGTGGGGACAGTCTCAGCACTGCATCCTTGGAAGGGATGCTGCCAGGATCTCCCAGGGTCAGCCTGGGCTGCCCACTTCAGCTCTCTCAAAGCAAACCCAAAGCAGAGCCTTTCTGCCCTGCTGATCTTGCAGCCACAGGACAGGGTAGCTGGCTCCAAGATCTGAGCCCAGTGACTCCCCTGGCAGCCTGGCAGTTTCAAAGCAGTTCCTTCCTCACGTTTCTGCTTCAAGCCAAGTGAACTCTTTAAGCAAACACAGATGGACAAAACCATAGGAAGCAGAACAAAAACTCTGCATGCTTGCAAACCAGAACTGATAGATTTTGCTGCAGCTTATCACGCCAGGGGAAAGCTTTACAGGTAGCGACTCAAATGCTGGCAGCAGGAGTTTAAAAGCTGAAGATGTGCCCGAGCTATGGCACTCATCTCCTACTGATTTGGTAGAAAATAAAGTTTCAATAAAGCTAAGTTTCGAAATATTCACTTTGCAGCACTTCTGTTAACAAAAGCAGAGAACATTACCCACCTGAAGAACGTCTCCAAGGTCAACGGTGCTAATGTCTGGGTCCTCAGTGGTATTAAAGGGAACAGGATTGATCCTCACCAGGGTGAGCACCCTGGGTTCTGAGTACCTCCACATCATCATCCCTGGACTCTCCTCAGTTTCATTGTAAAACACAACTTCATAGGCGCCAGGCAGCCTCTGTGCTTCTGTCAAGCAAAAGAAAGCTCCAATCTGTTGCATGATGTCTAGACAGAAACATGCTGCTTTATGGGACACTGAAGTACTTGAACACAAACTCCCCAGGATCAGAAGGAGGGAAAAAATAAGAAAGTGGTTTCCCTGGCTTCTAAAACACTACAGCTTAATGGACAGAAATCACACAGGTATCCTTCCCTTTGCTCTGGCGGGTGGCCCTTTGGTGCTGCTTTGAGGCTCATCAGAATATTTCAATAAGATAAATTAGATTATAGGTTGAGAAAGGCAAACATTGGTGGTGTCTCCTTCACTCATAGATTTGCTGACAGATACAAAAGTAAGAACACAAACATAGATAAGGCAGAGCTGCTCTGGTCTGAGCTGTTGGTCTTTCCCTTCCCTTGCCTTCCAGCTGGATCTGTGTAACCCAGCTGAGCAATTCCTGCTTCTAACTCCCCTGGCTGATCTTCTCTGTTTACCTGGTACATAAGGTAGATACTGGAATAAGATTGGGGGCTGGGGGAAAGGTGAAAGATTACTGGGATAAGATTGGGAGGTGGTTGGGAACACCTCTTGGGGACTCCAATCTCTGGGAGGGGTGGTGAGACACTGGCACAGGTTGCCCAGGGCGGTTGTGGAGCACAGAAGCACCCAATGGGATCTTTGATTGCATTCTGTGCTTCTGTGCTCCACAACCTCCCTGGAGGTGTTCAAGGCCAGGTTGGGTGAGACCTTGAGTGACCTGTTCTAGTGGGAGGTGTCCCTGCCTATGGCACAGGGGGGCTGGAACTGGCTGAGCTCTGAGCTCCCTTCCAACCTAAACCATTCTATGATTGTGTTTCTGTATTACCTTTTACTGTATGTATCTGTAAATATCTGTAATCTACTGTCAATATCTGCCTGTATCTTGTGCTGAGCTGTGAATACAAAGCTTCATTCCTTAATTTCCAGCTGGCTGAGTCTAGTCTGTGTGATTTCAAAAGCGTGTGTGTGGGGTGGGTAACTCCCAAACTACCTTCCCACTGCTCCTCACCAAAACGCAGCTCCTCACTGCAAGCATGCAGGAATCCTTCCTGCTTTGCTACTGTGCTTACTTCAGGCCTTCAGAAGAAGAAAGAAAACAATGTTCTCTTTTACCTGCATCTTGTATATACTGGAACAGGCCTGTCCTGAGATCATCAGAGGTGTGCTCAGTCCGGGAGGCCTGGCTCCTCTCTGCAGAGAACCCAGAGTGCTGTCTGCGCTCAGATGTCACCGGCTCTGCCTGGCCCTTCCTAGTCAGATACTGCCACAGGAGCTCTTGGAGGAGAACTAAACAGTTCAAATGCTCCTGACCACAGAAAATCTTAAAAACAAACAAACAAACAAAAAAAAAGGACAAAGCAATTACAGACAAATACTTAGTGATATTTGAAGAAAAAAAAAAATCCCCCACCTCTTTGAAGCAATAGGACCTTTGCTTGGCTTGGACAGCACAACAAAAGGCAAGCAGCCAGTCCTGTCCCCCACCTCTGACAAGCTTTTGTCAAACCAAACTCCTGCCTGAGAGCATCAGGTTGATTCAGAATTTAGGAGGGTTCAATTTAAAATAAGCCAGGTTGGAAGAGACCTCCAAGATGACTCCTTCAACTCCTCATGTGCAGTGATGCACTCGGAAGTAACAGCAAATAATAAAGCAAGAGGACTTGGAATAGAACCACTATTTTATCCCACTATGTGGGATAAAATCAGAATCATCACAGAGTAACTTACAAATCCCCAGTAAGGGTAGGAGTAAACAGGTCACGCACACACAAAACCAGAGCCATTTTCCTCACGGGAGGACAAGAAATTTCAGCTAGGAAAAAGAAATGAGAGGATGCCTAAAGGGAGAGGAGCACAGATGGCAAGAAGGAAGCTTTGTCTTCCCTGCACCTACGTGCAACACATCAAGACCCTCTTGAAACCCAGCTAGAGCTAGTCCTCAGCTGCACAACCCTGGGTTACCTCCCTAAGTTAGAATCATAGAATGGGCAGGGCTGGAAGGGACCTCTAGTCCAAATCCCCCTTGCAGTCAGCAGGGGAATCCTTCAGCTAGATTGGGTTGCCCACAGCCCTGTCCAGCCTCACCTTGAATATCTCCAGCCATGGGGCCTCAACTACCTCCTTTCTTTACTGCATCTCTGCTGCATTTCCTAGAATGCCCTTAGGCTCTGGGTGCCACACTCAGAATTACAGAATCATGGAATCAGTCAGGGTGGGAAGGGAGCACAAGGATCAGCCAGTCCCAACCCCCCTGCCATGCCCAGGGACACCCTACCCTAGAGCAGGCTGCCCACAGCCTCTGCCAGCCTGGCCCCAAACACCTCCAGGGATCTGGCCCCAAACACCTCCCTGCAGGGGCAACCCATTCCAGCCTCTCACCACTCTCCTGCTCAGGAACTTCCTCCTCACCTCCAGCCTCAATCTCCCCACCTCCAGCTTTGCTCCATTCCCCCCAGTCCTGTCACTCCCTCACACCCTCAAAAGTCCTTCCCCAGCTTTTTTGTAGCCCCCTTCAGATCCTGGAGGGCACAAGAAGGTCACCTGGAAGCCTCCTCTTCTCCAGCCTGCACAGCCCCAACTCTTTCAGTCTGTTCTCATAGCAGAGGGCTGCTCTCTAGCCAGTCCCTGCCTAGCCTGGATTGGTGCTCAGCATTGCCTCCATGCAGCTGCAGGACCATGTCCAAGGAGGTCTGTGTCACCTAAGGCCAGCTCAGGTCTAGCACCATGTCCAAGGAGGTCTGCGTCACCTAAGGCCAGCTCAGAGGCGTCAGCTGCCCACTGGCAGGGGAGAGAGAAATGCTTTTCCATCTCCCACTTGCATCCATCCTACTGGATGGATTGGCACTGCAGCTTACGTGCAGCTGGAGGAGCAGAGCTGCCTGCAACACTGCTCCAAGGACAACATTCACAGAGCAGGAGCCAGCTGCACGTAAGCTGCAATGCCAATTACCAAGGGTAGAGGATGAGATCGTATTTTAGAGGGGGTAAAATCCTTAGCCTTAAATCAATTAATCAGAAGCAGAATTGTTAATGCCTTTGTCAGCCCTCTCAAATCTCTTCTGCCAGACCAAATGCTCCGTTGTTTTCAGCCAAAGATGAATATCCCAGAATGTACTCCAATACTAAATGGCTTCCTCAGATTTAGACACATCTTTTTTTTCCTGGTCCTTGTCAAAACCTCAATATTTTGGAAAAAAACCCCAAAAACCAACAACACCCTTTTAATTAGTACCAACACATAGAGGTAGTCAGGCCAGGAGTACCTGTGAACAACAAATGATGAAAGAAGCAGGGAAGCTAACTTGATTCTGTTTTTTCCATTAAGAGAGAATTGCAAACCCCCACTCTTATTCAATTAGCCTCACTCCCCCTGGGCTTTGAGAACTTCTCATGCCAGCTCTGGGAAGAGACCTAATGACTAAAATGTCAAAACCTCCCTCCTCGTGCTGTCTGTGCTTCAATTATATGTTTATTTTTAAACATTTGCTGCCTGAAGATACTACAATAAAAATAATTAAACCAAGACATATTTTAAAGCCCACTTGTTGGAGCCCCACAGGAACCCATTTTTCGTTTCGAGAACTCCCATGCCTCTTGGACTGCATTCAAGCTTTGTGCACTTCCAACAAGCAGGGGACAGCATGGAAAGCTGACTATTAATTGCTAGAGACAAGCTTATAGTTAGCCCCCCAGAGAAACTGGGCTAAGTGAGCAACTGATGGCATTGACCTGGCCCTGAGCAAAGCCTCTGACACTGTCCCGCACCACATTCTGCTCTCCAAGCTGCTGACACAAGGGTTGGGGCCACAGCCCTGGAGGTCTTTAAGGGCAGGTTTGATGAGGCTGTGGGCAGCCTGCTCTAGGGTAGGGTGTCCCTGCCCATGGCAGGGGGACTGGAACTGGCTGATCCTTGTGGTCCCTTCCAGCCCTGACTGATTCTATGATTCTAAGTTTGAGAAGCAAGGCTCTGTGTTTGTGGAAGCCACCCTGAGGCACTGCAGAGAGAGAGCTCACACATCCCAACAAGGTCCAGTTCAACATGAAGGAACAGATACTCATTTTAAAAGGAAAAAGAAAACTCTCTCCCTTCCCCCTCTCCCCCAAACCACAGAGGCACAAATGAGCTGTTGGGCTGCAAAGCTTTACAGGGTCAGAGTGGATCTGGGGAAGTTCTTCAGAGCTTCTAACTGCAGCGCTAAGATCTCACTGCAGCCACCTCACTGTGGGCTGGGAAGGGCATTAGAGACATTAGGGCCTGGCTGCAGAGACAAGTTTGCTGCTTAGTAAAATACACTTTTGGCCCTTACATGCATCTGTAACGATCCTGCAGGAAGGCTGCAGAGAGACTGTTCCTGATGGGGTCTGAGACAGGCCAAGGGGGAACGGTTTGGAGCTGAGGCAGAGCAGGGTTAGAGTGGAGCTGAGGAAGAAGTTGTTGAGTGTGAGGGTGGTGAGAGTGTGGCACAGGCTGCCCAGGGAGGCTGTGGCTGCCTCCTCCCTAGAGGTGTCAAAGGCCAGGCTGGATGAGGCCTCGAGCAGCTGAATCTAGCTGAGAGGTGTCCCTGGGCATGGTGGGGAGGTTTGAGGATATTAGCACTGAGATCCCTGCCAAGCTGAGCCATTCTAGGGTTCTGTGGGCTTTGAGGTCCCTTCCAAGCTGAGCCATTCTGGGATTCTGTGAGCTCCAAGGTCCCTTCTAAGCTGAGCCATTCTAGGGTTCTCTGTTTCTTTCTTAGAATTTATTTCTGCAACCTCAGGCCAGGCCAAGGGCAGCCCAGGATCATCTGATACAGACCTGCAGCAGTCCTCCTCTCAAGTCGAGGTGCAATTTTGGAATGGATGTCTCTGGGCCTGGGTCACCACTGTGCTTACACCACTTGGCTTCCATGTTCAGAGAGCAGCAGAAAGGGCCCAGCAGGGTCCTGGCTCTTTCCTTGAGACTGGTTTTAAGTAGGAAATCTTTCATGTCAAGGACGAAAGATGATCCGTGGATTCCTAGAAAGAAAGAGAGACAATAAATCCCACTGGCAGTTGTTCTCCCAACAATTATGTGCTCACTTCTTGAACTGACTCTACCACAAGCCTGGGAATCTCTGCCTGCAAGCAATTACTCACACAAGCAGCCACACTGCTTCCATGGCAGCAACTGGGTGGGCAATTCTCTCCCCTCCAAACAAAAGCATCACACTCAGGCCCCAAGACCTCTGATTTTTTTGTTTTGTTTGCTCTTCCAACACCACAGAGCAGACCCACACAGTGCTCCAGCTCTGAAGCAGGTATTTCTCATGCATGTTCCTGTACAGAGAACTGTTTGCCAAAACATGAAGACTTTTCACACGTGAGCACTGTAAGCTTTATGGGAAGAGACATCCTTCATTAGAAGAGCAGATGCAGAAGACTGTGTTAAGAACCAGAAGAGCTGCTGCACTTGACTGTATTCCACACTGATAGGAAACAGCTACCTTGAATGATCCTCTCTGCTTTTGTTCAGGTCACTTGCTGAGGGCTGGAGTGCTTGGCAGGAGAGCAAGGGCAATGCTGGAATTCAGGCAACTCACAGATTCACAGAATGATTTGGCTTAGAAGGGACTCTGAAGATCATCCAGCTCCAGCCCCCTTGCCACAGACACCTTCCACTAGCCCAGGTTGCTCAAGGGCTCATCCAGCCTGGCCTTGAACTCAAAGGGATTATTGCAACTTGAAATCCATGATGAGTGCTTACCAAACCCCACTCAAATCCAATCCTAACACATCAGGACCATTTCCACTTTACATCCTTTATAATCCAGAGACCAGGCCAGGTTAGGTTTACAGCAGAACTTAGGTGCCCTCATTACAGACAAACATTGTAAGGAAAGAAACACTGCCTAGAAATGGCACTTCTGGTGTGGACTGAGCCTGCTGCAGGCACAAAGCAGAGCATGCTCAACATCTCTGGTTCTAGCTCTTTAGAGCACTGAGTTTACAGCTGAGGCTGGGTTCACTTCCTTCTCCTCTGGTGCTTGCACCTGGACTCACCACTCTAAATACTGAATGTCACCATGCTCTGTAATGGCCTAGCCAAGGGCAGATCCTGCCTGACAGACATGGTGGCCTTCTATGAACAGGTCACAACATTAACAGATGAGGGGCAGCAACTGATGGCATTGAACTGGAGCTGAGCACAGCCTTTGGCACTGTCCCACACCACATCCTGGTCTCCAAGCTGGTGACACATGGGTGTGATGGATGCAGCACCAGCTGGGTACAGAACTGGCTTGATGGCCACAGCCAAAAAAAGGCTGCCAATGGCTCCATGGCCCAGGGGAGTCTCTCAGGGATCAGTCCTGGGCCCAGTCTTGTTCAGCATCTCTGTGGGTGCCATGGGCAGAGGCATTGAGTGCAGCCTCAGCAAGTTTGCTGAGCACCCCAAGCTGTGTGGTGCAGCAGCCAGGCTGGAGGGCAGGGATGGCATCCAGAGGGACCTGCACAGGCTGCAGAGGTGGGCACAAGCCAAGCTCAGGAGGCGCAACAAGGCCAAGGGCAAGGTCCTGCAGCTGGGTGGAGGCAATGGCAAGCACCAATGCAGGCAGGGAGTGGCTGGAGAGCAGCCTGAGGAGAGGGACTTGGGGGTGCTGGGGGAGGAGAAGCTGAAGATGAGGCAGCAGTGTGCACTTGCAGCCTGCAAGAGGAGGCTCCCAGGTGACCTTCTTGTGGCAGGATCTGAAGTGGGCTACAAAAAAAGCTGGGGAGGGACTTCTGAGGCTGTGAGGGAGTGCCAGGAGTGGGGGGAATGGAGCAAAGCTGGAGGTGGGGAGACTGAGGCTGGAGGTGAGGAGGAAGTTGTTGAGCAGGAGAGTGGTGAGAGGCTGGAATGGGTTGCCCCTGCAGGGAGGTGTTTGGGGCCAGATCCCTGGAGGTGTTTTTGGCCAGGCTGGCAGAGGCTGTGGGCAGCCTGCTCTAGGGTAGGGTGTCCCTGGGCATGGCAGGGGGGTTGGGACTGCCTGATCCTTGTGCTCCCTTCCAACTCTAATTCTAGGATTCTATGGGAACAGTTATTTTTTTCTAATGAAACCAGATATTTACAGAGGGCAAAAGACTCCAAAGCACTCAGGGCTTGCACAGAGGTGTTTCAAGGTACAGTTCCATGTTATATTTTCATACATTGGCTGGTAGGAAAATCCCACAAAACCACAACTCTCTGCTTGAACACAGGCAGCAAAGCTTGTTCTGTGCATCTCTTCTAGAATGCAGAAAGATGCCTGCATGCATCCTGGAAGTTGGGGCTCCACAATACTGAGGCTTTTCAGAGACAGTGGAAGCAAACTTGTTGAGTTTGTGTTGGGTCTTTGTTTTGTTTTGTTTTGTTTTTTTTCACCTCCAGCATCTCCAAGGAAGGTGGTCCTGCAGTCCCCCAGTGGTAAAGGCATTGGATTGTATCCAAGCCGAGCAGGAACCACAAACAAGACAAATGCCTCCCTTGAGAAGTTGGGAGTTCATTACAAGAGGGATAAAAGGCTTTGAGTGAAGCTTTATCCCATGCCAGTCAGCAGCACTCTTGTCACCAACTGGGAAAGGGGTTTAGGCTCTGAGATGTTTAAGCTGGCTTCTGCATGCCTGGCTCTGAAACTGTTCAGTGGGCTTCTGACACTGGACTTCAGTGAGAACCAAGAATACCAAACACCAACACACTGGGATGCATCTGCTGCTGGCACTGCTTCAGGCTTAAAGTCCAGAGACTGGGGAAATGAAGCAGATTCAGCAGAGTGCTAAACCAAAACAAGAGCTGTTAGAGGAAGGTCTCAGCCTGCTGTGCTCAGGCTCCCTTATGTTAAGAGGCACTACAACATTTACAAATTCAATCTTGTTTATACTCTGCACGGAGTTTTGATTTGGAAGAGGAGAATTTCTCAGCGGCTATTGCACAACTCTGCAACATACAGAAACATTCTATAGCTTCCCTGCAGCATCTGCCAAGCTGCAGGAATAACAAAGGGGGGAAAGGAATGCCAGAATCCAAGTGGTTTTATTTATGTTTTCCTTCACTGGGATTACACTTGGAAGGCTCATGCGTTGCAGACTGTTCCTGTTACCATTTCAGCTCCACAAAGGACAAAAAGGCCTACACTATCCAAGAGCTGAGAAACAGATCTGAGCACTCAGCACACAATCCTGCTGCTTCAAAGCCAGCAGCGCCCTGCTCAAGCACCATGCAAACAATGGGGAAGGAAGGCACAGTCGAGAACAAAGAATGAATGAAACACTGCAAGACACACTCGTGGACCAGCAAAAGCTCAGGGACTCAAGGAGAGGTTTTTCCTTTCCTTGGTGCAAGCAGAATGCTCTGCTAGAGGCAAGGATCACAGCCACTGCCTTCCCAGCAGCTTTACCCATCCAACCTTCTGAGGGTGCCCTAAACCTCCTCTGCTCTTAGTCCAGAAGCAATGCAAAGAGCATTCAGACAAACCCGCACAAAGTAACACCCTGAGACAGCTTAAAGCAAACAAATGAAGCTCAGCAAGCACCAACCCTAAAAGGCAATAGCAAATAAAGAGCTCTCTGGCTCTGAGAGAATCTTCCCTAGGATACCACTACCATGGAAATCCAAAAGGGAGGAGATTCAGAAAGAAATAATCTCACATCCTAATGGGAGTAAAGAAATGCCAACCTGCACTGGAAGGAAGCTTACTGGAAGACTGCTAATGACACACTGAGGTCCATAGTGCATGCTCAGGTGCTGAGGCTGCTTTGCTGTGACTAAAGCAATCCTCTCAGAAAGCTGAATGTGCAAAATAATTCTCCTCTGGTTTATTCCTGCCCACCACATTGCTTCCAGTCAGTCCTTCCATGCATCTTTCACAAACTTCTACTGCTGAATTCAAACTTCAGCTCAAGTACGCTGAAGTCTCCACGTCAAGTGAAAACGAGATCCCAGAATGGCTCAGGTTGGAAGGGAGCTCAGGGCTGGGTGCTAGGTTGAGCTGGATGAGCTTGGAGCTCTCTTCCAACCTGGTTCTGTTCTGTTCTATTCTATTCTAGTCTAGTCTAGTCTAGCCTAGCCTAGCCTATTCCTATTCTATTCTATTCCTATTTCTACTCTGCTTCTATTCTGTTCTGTTCTATTCCTCTCCTCTCTGCAGGACAGCATTTGCTTTGATGTTCCAGCACCTTTCTTCTGCTAGTCAGCAGAGACTTGATGCCAACATTTACCAAGACCTCTCCTACCAAGAAGGCCAATTGGGTCCTGGGGTGTATTAGTCAGAGTGTGTCCAGCAGATCAAGGGAGGTTCTCTTCCCCCTCCACTCTGCCCTGCTGAGACCTCATCTTGAGCACTGCCTTCTGTCTTGGGCTCCCCAGTTGCAGAGGGACAGGGACCTGCTGAAGAGGGTCCAGGGGAGGGCTGTGAGGATGCTGAGGGGACTGCAGCACTGCCTGGGGAGGAGAGGCTGAGTGACCTGGGGCTGTTTAGTCTGCAGAAGAGAAGACTCAGAGGAGATTGAATCAATGTTTATAAATCTCTGAGGGCTGGGGGTCAGGAGAAGGGGGCACAGGCTCTGCTCACTGCTCCCTGCCATAGGCCAAGGAGCAATGGATGGAAGCTGCAGCACAGGAGGTTGCAGCTCAAGACAAGAGGCAACTTCTTGCCTGTGTGGGTCCCAGAGCAGTGGCACAGGCTGCCCAGAGAGGTTGTGGAGTCTCCTTGTGTGGAGCCTTTGCAGACCCTGTCTGGATGTGTTGCTGTGTGCCCTGAGCTAGATTGTCTGCTCCTGCTGTGGCATGGGGTTGGACTTGATGATGTCCTAGGGTCCCTTCCAGCCCCTGCCATCCAGTGAGGCTGTGCTGATCTGAGTACTCTATCCCATTAGGGTTTGTATACAGCCATGACACAGTTCTATTAGCATTTACTACTAGTAGGTGGTTCTGTGTTTGTGAGCCTCTCTGTGTGCAGAAAACCTCTTTGTCCGTCCAGAATAAAGAGAGCCTCCTGAAGGCAGCCAAGACAGTGAGAGAAGCCTTGCCCTGCAGTAGCAAACACTTAGTGTTTGGGCAAAACAGGTGTTAAGAAGTCCTGCCCCTCCTCCTGCTCCACACACAAAGGCAGATGCAGTGTTTGGACACGGCCTATGGGCTGCCTGTTCTCAGAAAGGGTTTGAAATGCTGATATTCTGAACCAGCTCCAAATCAAACAAGTGCAAATGTAGCAGGAGGGTTGTTTTTTTTAAAACTTTTGTCATGCTCTGTCTGTTTGCTCTTCCTTGGAGTCCTGTTTGGTTCACTGCAGTCACTCAGTGCAACACAGGATGGGACTTTAATTGGCAAACTTGTACATGGGAAGAGAGTTTGGAAGGAAATGGAAACACAAGCACTGAAATAAACACAGCAAGAGCAGACAAGAAAGGGAGACTCTCCCATGGCCTCTCCAGGCAATCTGATTGCTGGAGGCACATCACTGATTGGGTTGCCTTACTGCCTCCTGCCTTAATGTCACACATTACTAAGGTAATAGTCTGTATATTAGGATAGGATAGGATAGGATAGGATAGGATAGGATAGGATAGGATAGGATAG
>VWZI01017620.1:61023-74435 GCA_013396835.1 Psilopogon haemacephalus | reverse complement strand
CCAGCCCTAGCCAATGGCACTCAGTGCCCATCCAGGCTGTGCTTCAACACCTCCAGGGATGGGGACTCCACCACCTCCCTGGGCAGCCCATTCCAATGCCAATCACTCTCTCTGCCAACAACTTCCTCCTAACATCCAGCCTCAACCTGCCCTGACACAGCTTCAGCCTCTGTCTCCTCCTTCTGTCCCTGGCTGCCTGGCAGCAGAGCCCAACCCAACCTGGCTACAACCTCCCTGCAGGTAGCTGTAGACAGCAATGAGCTCTGCCCTGAG
The DNA here is from genome assembly GCA_013396835.1 of Psilopogon haemacephalus. Lineage (NCBI taxonomy): Eukaryota > Metazoa > Chordata > Aves > Piciformes > Megalaimidae > Psilopogon > Psilopogon haemacephalus. The sequence continues at coordinate 74,162 of VWZI01017620.1, read as the reverse complement.
CCTCCTCTTCTGCAGGCTGCACACCCCCAGCTCCCTCAGCCTCTCCTCCTGGGGCTGTGCTCCAGGCCCCTCCCCAGCCTTGCTGCCCTTCTCTCAACACCTTCCAGCACCTCAACATCTCTCTTGAATTGAGGGCACCACAACTGGACACAGCACTCAAGATGTGGCCTGAGCAGTGCTGAGCACAGGGGCAGGAGAACCTGCTCCTGCTTCTGAGCATTCACTCTTCACATCTGCAAATTCATCAGCTGCCCAAGACGCTAAGCTTTGAAAACATAAATATGATATTATGATACAATTATTCATGGGAATGGGTTTTTTTTCCTTTTAAGAAAAACTGAAGTCTCTCATGTGATAAGAATAGAATCGAATAGAATCGAATAGAATCGAATAGAATCAGTCAGGTTGGAAGAGACCTCCAAGATCCAGTACTTCCCAGTACCACCTATCACCCAGCCATATCCACTACAGATCCAATGACAGATACCCCGTATGAAGTAGCTTCTGAAAAGAACAGGTAACCAAGCTATGAAAACTCTTGGAGGGCAAATCACAGAATCACAAAATTAATCAGGCTGGAAAAGACTTTTGAGATCACCGAGTGCAACCTATAACCCAATACCTTCTAATTAACTAAACCATGGCACTAATTGCCTCTCCTTTTAAACATCTCCAGGGATGAGGACTCCACTAGCTCCCTGGGCAGCCCATTCTAAGGGCAAATCACTTTCTGTGAAGAAGTTCTTCCTAACATCTAGCCTGAACCTGCCCTGGCACAGCTTGAGGCTTTGTCCTCTTCTGTCACTGATTGCCTGGGAGAAGAGATCAACCCCCACTTGGCTACAACCTCCTCTCAGGAGGAGAGAGCAATAAGGTCTCTGTTGAGCCTCCTCTTCTCCAGGCTGTTCTAACTTGGTTTGCAGTTTTGTTTAGAGAATCTCACTTCCTGCTTTTTTTGGTTGTTTGTTTCCATTTTCTCCATGAGAATATTTCTTCCTGCATGCAGGGATGGTCGCTGTGATTGGGTCTAGCACATTGCACACTGGTGAGCTGGAAGTTGTCTTTCTGTAATCAAGGACTCTCACAATCTGCTTACATCTCTCTCTCTGCACACATCCACATTTTTTTCCTCTCTTTCTACAAACCAAGTACTGATTGGATATCTGAAATTATAAATTATAGAAATTATAGATCAGCCCCATCCAGAAATCACCGAACCACTGAATTTCTTAGATTGGAAAATACCTTCAAGATCATTGAGTCCAAATATTGCACAGCCAGTTTAACAGCTAGCCAAGAACTGCCTCAGGTGTGGACAGAGCAGCAGCAGCAGCAAACAAGCAGTGAGACACAGTCAAGGACAGTTCTGCAGGAGAGCTTTAGCCAGCAGCCTGCCGACTGCTCTGCATTTCTCATTAGCCTGGAGCTGCACCTCCTGAGAGTTCATCCTCCCCAGGAGAACAACATTTCCACATTACCAATTGAGTGTGCTCTAGTGACAGGCAGGTTTTCAGCATCACAGGGACACACACACGTGTGGGCTGTGTGAGGAGAGGAGATGTGTACCAGGAGGGCAAGAGAAAGCCATGATCTTAACCAGGCCCAGCCCTTGAGTTTGTCACTAATAAATGTCCCCAGGTTCAGCAGTGCTGGCTGCTGGGAGCCTGCTTCCTTCAAATACTTCAAACACTAAAGCCCAGGAACATTTATTATTTTAATCCATTACAGGCAGTGCTTGATTTAACTTTATTGGCTGTGGTAGTGGTAGTAGTTAGAGTGGGGGTAAAGCTATGTTCTTTTACACATCATTTCAAAAGGCCTTAATTATGTTTTATGGCCCGGGCCAGGAATCCTGCTTGTTTTGTGTCTAACAAGGTTCAAGTGGAGTTCAGGTTAGTGATGAATCAGAGGAGAAGGCAGAGATGGTTATCTGAGTGACAGGAGCTCATCTCCCTCTAGGAGCAGCTGGGCAGGTACATCACCTTTGCTGCACTCCCGAATGCTAACCACCTAGAGAGCCTCCAGCTGCTTGGGCACTTCCTAACCTGGCATCTTCAGAGGGCACAATGAAGTTAAGAGCTGAAGGGGTCTGAATTTTCAGCCAAGGCTTTCTTTAGAATAGAACAGAATCGAATAGAATAGGAACAGAACAGAACAGAACAAGCCAGGGTGGAAGAGACCTGCAAGCTCATCCAGTCCAACCTAGCACCCAGCCCAATCCAATCAACCAGACCATGGCACTAAGTGCTTCATCCAGTCTTGAACACCTCCAGGGATGGGGACTCCACCACCTCCCTGGGCAGCCCATTCCAATGCCAATCACTCTCTCTGCCAACAACTTCCTCCTAATATCCAGCCTATACCTCCCCTGGCACAGCCTGAGACTGGTATGCAATAATTCAGAATATATTTGTTAGAACACTATGTTGCCTGATTTTACTCTATTTAAGCACAGAAAAATTAAATAGTAACAGCAGTGTGTTGTGCATCTGTGAGCCCAGCTCTACAAACCAAGCCCCACAGTGGCAGGAGCAACACTTTCTTCTCCTCTGATTGGATGTGAGGAGGAAGTTGTTGAGCAGGAGAGTGGTGAGAGGCTGGAATGGGTTGCCCCTGCAGGGAGGTGTTTGGGGCCAGCTCCCTGGAGGTGTTTTTGGCCAGGCTGGCAGAGGCTGTGGGCAGCCTGCTCTAGGGTAGGGTGTCCCTGGGCACGGCAGGGGGTGGGTGGAACTGGCTGATCCTTGTGGTCTCTTCCAACCCTGACTGATTCTATGCTTCTATCACAAACAGTTTACCTTTAGATAGAGCAGTTTTCTGTAAAGTGACTAAACATCCTTACTGCAGCTTTGCAGGTGAGCATGGAGAGGTTCTGCAGTTAACCCCCCCCCTGCCCTTAACTCCCCTCAAACATCTCTGTACTTTCACATCTTAAATTTTAGCAAACTTTGGTTTATTGTCAGGAGGGAGCTCGTAGCTACAACTGTCACTGATCTAAACTGCTGCAGCCCCTGAATGGCTGCACTAAAAGGAAGCATTTCTAAGCAGTGGCTGCCACTCAGAATGCAGCCCCATGCTACTGCCACAAGTCTGAACTGGAATTGAAGCTTTAGTGTCTTGCTTTTCTGCTCTGGGCTCAATTCATTGCATTTCAACTGCTTTAAACGGGTTATCCTGAGGGGACAACCTTTCTTTCTAAGTAACCCCCTTGAAGACAGTGCCTGGCACCACTTGAGCCTTTTGAACCTCTGTAACTCAGTAAGTTGTGCTTGTGGAAGTCCAAGGCTTGACAGATATACCCAAGCCACACAAACAGAACAGGTTTCTCTGTGCTCCTGGGATATGGCTCCCCAGGATTAAGATCAGACCAGATCTGGTCTCCTATGTTCCAGTCATCTCCTCCCTTCAAGCCTCCCTCCCTTCCCTCCTTTCCATACTGAATTCTCTTTTGTGCCACTATGGCCATTAACCTGTACCTGTCTGGCCAGCAGCTGAAGGGGGAGATCTTGTTGGAAACTTTTCTTTCCTTTTGGATTAGCTTTCAGGAAGGTCAAAGCCCTGCCTGAACTCCCTGAACAGCTGCTTGAGTAAGAGAGCAAGAAGGAGGGAGGGTGTAGAAATGCATGACCACAGTAAGCTCAGCTTCTGAAGGAACTGCACCTCTTGTTCAGGCAGCACCTGGTGACCTCATGCCACTAACCACACTCTGGCCACAGGAGCAGAAGGATCATGTTGCCAGGGCATTACCAACTTAAACAACTTGTGGAGCTGGCCCTCAAGCCCAGGCAGTGAAGCCTCACTTCTGGCTTCTCTGCCGCACACTGAAAGTGCAGACTGAATCATAGAATCAGTCAGGGTTGGAAGGGAGCACAAGGATCAGGCAGTCCCAACCCCCGTGCCATGCCCAGGGACACCCTACCCTAGAGCAGGCTGCCCACAACCTCTGCCAGCCTGGCCAAAAACACCTCCAGGGAGCTGGCCCCAAACACCTCCCTGCAGGGGCAACCCATTCCAGCCTCTCACCACTCTCATGCTCAACAACTTCCTCCTCATGTCCAGTCTGAACTGGAAGGGTTGCACAGAAAGCATCAAATGCACCCAGCAGCCATTCAGCTTTCCTTGCTTCCAGCATTTCCCTGGGAGAGTCAAGAGTCTACAGCACTGACTCTCAGGAAAATGCTGCCTCCTCTGCCACTGCCACACACACCACTGGGATTCACATAAAAGAAATTCCAGCCTGAAAAAAATCTGTGCCATAAAAGCTGAAGAGATTACAAACCCAATCATGCCTGCTCTGAAGTGGATTTCATTTGGAGCCTGCTCGGCAGAGCGCAAGTGCAGTTGTCCAGAAGGAAGGTGCTGCCCGCAGCTGCCCTCTCTCCTCTCTACTTCAGCAGTAGCCATTCTGAAGCCCCTTAAAAGGCACCAGTAGGGAATCTGCCCAGGATTAATGGTGGTGCTCAGCCCTAGGATTAGGGGGTGTCTTGTTTCATGGATTTCAGGCCATCTGTTCTGCCCTCCTACGTTCTGCTCCGGCAGAACTATAAACGCACCTCCACCTCCGGGACCATAGAAAGGAATTAGAATTCCTCTGCTTTTCATTATCACAAGATTCAGTAACTCATTTCATTGTCAGGATAATCCCCTTTTACTCTTTCTTTTGTGCGTGCAGGGATGCCAAAATGACAAATAAAATCCCAGATGTTAACAGACCTGATGAGGTCTCCACCTTCTCTTGGCCGTTGGGTTTAAGCTACTTGTGACCTGGTGTCCAATCCAACAGGACCCTTGCTGCCCACACCCAGCACTCATTAGGCTTTGTTAGTGATATGTGGAGATGGCTACAAGCTGCACTTCCAGCTCCATCCTTGCTCTGTCCTCTGGCTTTTACTGCCAGAGAATTAATTTCCTATTGTTGCAGTGCTGGAAGGAGTGCCCATTCCTTCCTAAGAGTAACAGAGGTCTTTGGGGTGCTGTAAAAGGCTTCTTACTGCTGCACATTATTTGAGGTAGTCACAGCTAACTCAATGCTTGATTTCCCCACGGGCCAACTTGCAGCTCTGCAGCATCCAAAGCCTTCCACAATGCCTTACCAGACACTTCTTCAGTCAGTTAACCCCAAAGTGAAGTTGCTCTTTGCTCTACAATGATTAAGAGCTAAGTTTAGCTTGTGGCACTTTCTGTAAAGGACCTTAAGTTTGTAACTACCATGTGCTGAAATTGTGGTTTGGGTTTTTGGTTCCCCCCCCCCCAGTATTTAAAAATGTACTCATCCCTGCATCTGGGACAAAAGGGCTGGGGAGTTCTGTCGATGATCTTTGGAATATTTAATGTCTCTAACTACCTCAGGCTGTGTAACAGTACAACAGGACATGCAAAAATGAATCACAGAATGGCTCAGGCTGGAAGAGAGCTCACAGATACCTCCTCCAACCTCCCCACCATGCCCAGGGACACCTCTCAGCTACAACTGGCTGCTCAAGATGTCATCCAGCCTGAGTTCAACACCTCTATGGAGGAGGCAGCCACAGACACCCTGGGCAGCCTGTGCCACACTCTCACCACCCTCACACTCAACAACTTCTTCCTCAGCTCCACTCTAAGCCTGCTCTGCCTCAGCTCTAAACCATTCCCCCTTGGCCTGTCTCAGACCCCCTCAGGAACAGTCTCTCTGCAGCCTTCCTGCAGGATCCCTTCAGGCACTGGCAGGCAGCTCTGAGGTATGAGGTACCCTTGGAGCCTTCTTCTCTTCAGGCTGCACATTCCCAGCTGTTTCAACCACTCCCCACAGCAGAGCTGCTCCAGCCCTTGCAGCATCTTTATGGCCTCCTCTAGACTCACTCCAGCAGCTCTGGGGCCACCAGCACTGGAGGCAGGATTGGAGGTGAGGTCTCCCATGGAGGTGGTTTCATTTCACACAACTGCACCATGAGTGTTCAGCACTTACAGCTTAGGTAGTCAGCAATGAAATAAAGGAAGGAATCAGCTCTCTCTTTCCCAGGAGCTACATCTTCCTACTCTCATAAGAAATTAATAAAAAAGCCACCCCAGAAGGCTGCCAGCTTCCATTGTTAACTTTGGAAGGAAAACTGATAATTAAAACAAAATTCTATGGCAAGCTTCTGTCCTCATCTCAGCTAAACAACAAGCAAGGCACTACAGAGGGTCATGCACTTTTGCTGTCCCCCCAGCAGGGAGCAAATACACCAACAACACATCCTCTCCCTAAATAATTCCTAGCAAAGAGACCTCCTTGCAAACCAAGCTCCATCTCCTCCCTGAAACCTCCTCTGGCAAAGGGGTCGTTTGCACTGTTTATAAAACACTGTCACATAAAATGTGCAAAAAAACCCAACCCCACCCCAATTTCACTAAAAATAGCTCGGGTAAGTACAGGATTAGAGGAGTTTCTACTGCTATAATTGTCCCTTTGTAGTTTTTTTTTTTTTCCATGATGTTTCTGAGCAGTGTTTTTTAGCTGTGTTTATTAAACTCAGCACATCAAAAAAGGATCAAAGGCAAAGCTAGTGAGAACCAAAGAAATCCCAAGTGTATCGTGTTGTCTCACTGGGGAGTTATGCAGATTCAAGTAAACAAGTGCAAATTGTTGAGGTTTTAATGAAAATTCTCTGCAATTACTGTATCTGAAGTCCCTCTGTCTAATCACATCTGCACAGCAGATGTCTGTGCTGTACAAAAGGCAGCAGTGCTCCTTTTGCTTCCTCTGGGTTTTTAACAGCACATCTGAGATGCCTACTCTTGTCATTGTGCTCAGCTTGCTTCAGCGAGCAATTCGTAAAATGCAGCTGCTGCAGATGGTCCCCCACAGTTATTTGACTGTAAAATCAAAGACAGGGGGAAGGATTTGTGTATTAGTTTCATTCTATTAAAAAAAAAAATAAAAAATCCTCCCATTAACCCTGTTCAGCTCCAAAGGTTCATCTATAAAAGCTTTTGTTAAGAAGAGAAGCAGTGAAGGACTGACAGATTTAAATACCCCTTGCTCCCAAGACATAGCTACTACACTGAACAAGAAACCCCAAAGATTTACAGAATCATACTATCAGTCAGGGTTGGAAAGGACCACAAGGATCATCATAAATGACAGTTGTGATGTGCACAAGTTAACCTGCTCTCCTTGGATCACTGCTCATGAACCCCAACAGGCTTCAATATGTGCAATAATTTGCTCAGAATCACAGAATCCTAGAATCAGTCAGGGTTGGAAGGGACCACAAGGATCAGCCAGTCCCAACCCCCCTGCCATGCCCAGGGACACCCTACCCTAGAGCAGGCTGCCCACAGCCTCTGCCAGCCTGGCCAAAAACACCTCCAGGGATCTGGCCCCAAACACCTCCCTGCAGGGCCAACCCATTCCAGCCTCTCACCACTCTCCTGCTCAACAACTTCCTCCTCACCTCCAGCCTCAATCTCCCCCCCTCCAGCTTTGCTCCATTCCCCCCAGTCCTGTCACTCCCTCACAGCCTCAGAAGTTCCTCCCCAGCTTTTTTGTAGGCCCCTTCAGATCCTGGAAGGCCACCAGAAGGTCCCCTGGGAGCCTCCTCTTCTGCAGCCTGCACAGCCCCAACTCTTTCAGGCTGTGCTCACAGCAGAGCTGCTGCAGCCCTCTCAGCATCCTCGGGGCCCTTCTCTGCACACCTCCAGCATCTCCACATCCCTCTTGTCCCAGGGGCTCCAGCACTGGATGCACTACTCCAGGTGGGCTCTCAGCAGAGCACAGCAGAGGGGCACAATCACCTCCCTGGCCCTGCTGCCCACACTGCTCCTGCTGCAGCCCAGCCTCTGCTTGCCTTTCTGCCCTGCAAGTGCACACTGCTGCCTCATCTTCAGCTTCTCCTCCACCAGCACCCCCAAGTCCCTCTCCTCAGGGCTGCTCTCCAGCCACTCCCTGCCCAGCCTGCATTTGTGCTTGGCATTGCCTCCACCCAGCTGCAGGACCTTGCCCTTGGCCTTGTTGAACCTCCTGAGGTTGGCTTGTGCCCACCTCTGCAGCCTGTGCAGGTCCCTCTGGATGCCATCCCTGCCCTCCAGCCTGGCTGCTGCACCACACAGCTTGGGGTGCTCAGCAAACTTGCTGAGGCTGCACTCAATGCCTCTGCCCATGGCACCCACAAAGATGCTGAACAAGATTGGGCCCAGGACTGATACCTGAGGGACTCTGCTTGTCCCTGGCCTGCCATGGAGGGGCATTGGAGCCATTGGCAGCCACTCTGGCTGTGGCCATCAAGGCAGTTCTGTATCCATCTGGTGCTGCACCCATCACACCCATGTGTCACCAGCTGGGAGACCAGGATGTGGTGTGGGACAGTGCCAAAGGCTTTGCTCAGCTCCAGGTCAATGCCATCAGTTGCTGCCCCTCAGCTATTCATGTTGTGACCTGTTCATAGCAGGCCACCAGGTTTGTCAGGCATTGCCTGCCCTTGGTGAAGCCATGCTGATGGTACCCATGATGTTTGCATCATTTTCTTGTAACAAACACAGCAGGTCCTAGTTAGTAACTCTGCTGTTCTCCTGAAGTGCTTTTAGCATGAGACTAGCACCATGGAATCACTGCAGGATCACCTGAACACCATCTCCCCCCCACCTCTGTCCTGAAGTTATTTCAACTTTGGATTCTGTCAGCACTTGAATTTCAAGTGAAGAATTTATTAAATAAAGCCCCAAGCAATTTCCTCAGAGACCTTCTGGCAGTTCCAATCAGTTTGGTGTTGGTGCACCCTTCGCCAGCTCGCTGCATCCTCACAGCAGCATCCACTTCCCTGAGCATCTGCCTGCCTTTTTCCACAGCACGAGGCAGGCAACTTGCACTGCAGAGCAGTGTGGAAAGAGCCTCTTGGTGCCTATTTAGTGCCTGGTTCTGAAAGTTCTCTGCACAGATTAACTCATTTCCATTTGCATCAGATTCAGCATCAGCACCGCTTTACTTAACAGTGCTTGGCAGATTAGAAACAGGCTGAAGATTCCTGGACGTGGGAAAGAAAAGATTGGCTTCCCCAGACTGCCAGAAGAATTAAGGCACAGAACTTCATGGCAAATGCTTCTGAGGCTTATCATGAGAGGCAAGGTATGGCCCTCCCAGCTGATGAAAAGCTTCAGGCTAAGTGATTATGCATTGCCAAATGCCAAATGCTCCAGGGCACAGTGACAGAACTGCTTGGCTGTGATACGCTGAAGCTTGCTGTGGACACCTGAACGAACCGTGGGCTGGATATGTACAAATGATGGGAGGGAAGTGGAGGGGAAAGAGGATCACAACACAGAAAGATCACGACACAGAACTATGTAAAGGGCAGCAGAAAGGCCTCTTAGTCAGCTGCAGTGCACTCTGTGCTAGGGCCGCAGTGCATCTGGGAAGCGTGGGAACCAGGCACTGCTCCTGCCTCTGCTGCTCTGCTCTTCTGGCTAAACCAGGAGCTGCACTTCCACAGGCTCTCATGGCCTATGCACCTCTTACTTTTCATTATAAACTTCCAAAACAATAAACTTCTTTTAAAACAATAAAACTTTTAAAGCAAAAAACTTTTTCAAAACAATCACCTTTTGAAACGATCAAACCTGCTGGCCTGAGGAGAAGTATTTCTGATGAAAAAAGGAATAAATCACCACCTTGCTTGGCTTACCACTTGTTCCTCTCAGCTACAGACCATCTCACCTCGCAAGCTACTCTTGCCAGCTGCCTGCATCTGGCTCTTCTCCATGGCATGCATATGACCTTCTCATTGATTTGGGTTAAAGAGGTGTCCCTGCCCATGGTGGGGAGGTTGGAGCAGCTGATCTCTGAGCTCCCTTCCAACCTGAGCCACCTTGTGATTCCATGGTAGCTGAAGGAGTTCCCTTCCACACCCCACACTTCAAAGCAGTCCCTGAAGCACCACTTGCACACAGCAGCAGCACTTCCAACTTTCAAAAGCCTCTTACCTGCAGTTTTATGTCCACCTTTGATGTTCAGGCTCCCGCTGAGGTTTGATAGAGAGACTAACAGGGAGGGTTTGCTGGGATGTGGGATGGTTTCCATTGAAACCACCACCTGAACAGTGTGAATGGAGATCTTCTGGAAGCAGGAAAGGGCTTGCCACAAGCTTCCTTGCACTGAAGCCCTCTGTGCAGCACTGCTGTGTGCTGCAGGAAGCAAATCCATGGCACTGGGGTGCCTGGGTAATGGAGAGACATCTTCCTCTGGAATAACACCAGCTGATGCAGCAGCCTCCTTCCTGGGCTCATCATCATTTCTGCTCACGATCTTCTTCAAGAACTCGTTTATTTGGTCAAGTTTGACAAAGCTGAGATTTGCTTTCAAGGGTTTTGACACGTCCACAGTTATGTCAGCTGGAGGAGAGAGATGGAGAGAGGAATATGAGAAGCTGTAGTGCAATTACCCAAGCAATGTGAAGATGCTAACATATTTAATGCTGATGGTAGTGTTTCATCAGAAGGGCAGAATCAACAGCAAAACATGAAGTGCAGTGAGCACAGGTCCAGAGCCCTTGCCCTGTCTCAGACACCCTCATGGAAAGTGCCTCTGCAGCCTTCCTGCAGGATCCCTTCAGGCACTGGCAGGCAGCTCTGAGGTATGAGGTACCCTTGGAGCCTTCTTCTCTTCAGGCTGCACATTCCCAGCTGTTTCAACCACTCCCCACAGCAGAACTGCTCCAGCCCTTGCAGCATCTTTATGGCCTCCTCTAGACTCACTCCAGCAGCTCTGGGGCCACCAGCACTGGAGGCAGGATTGGAGGTGAGGTCTCCCATGGAGGTGGTTTCATTTCACACAACTGCATCATGAGTGTTCAGCATTTACAGCTTGGGTAGTCAGCAATGAAATAAAGGAAGGAATCAGCTCTCTCTTTCCCAGGAGCTACATCTTCCTACTCTCATAAGAAATTAATAAAAAAGCCACCCCAGAAGGCTGCCAGCTTCCATTGTTAACTTTGGAAGGAAAACTGATAATTAAAACAAAATTCTATGGCAAGCTTCTGTCCTCATCTCAGCTAAACAACAAGCAAGGCACTACAGAGGGTCATGCACTTTTGCTGTCCCCCCAGCAGGGAGCAAATACACCAACAACACATCCTCTCCCTAAATAATTCCTAGCAAAGAGAGCCCCTTGCAAACCAAGCTCCATCTCCTCCCTGAAGCCACATGCCCCAACAGTACATCCTCTCCCTAAATAATTCCTAGCAAAGAGAGCCCCTTGCAAACCAACCTCCATCTCCTCCCTGAAGCCACACACCCCAACAGTACATCCTCTCACTCCAACAGCTCTGTGTCCTTCAGCTGCAGGGGACTGCAGAGTTGGAGGCAGGATTGGAGGTGAGGTCTGAGCAGAGCAGAGTCAAGGGGCACAATCCCCTCTCTTGCCCTGCTGCCCACACTCCTCTGGCTGCAGCCCAGGACAGGATTTGCCTTCTGATAGTCCTGTATCAATAGTTTTAATTAAAAGCAAGGGAAGGAAAACGTCAGAAGCCTGGAAAAAAACTCCCCTTGGCAGGGTGTTCCTGGCTTTGCTACCTAAGTTTGCACACAGGGAAATGAGGAAAGGATCCTTGCTGCTTGGTGTGACAGCTTTCACACCTAACTGCTCCCTCACAGGCAGCTCCTATTGCCAGCACCTTCCCACAGCACTGTATCCCCAAAGAGGAAAGAACAACAAAATCCTCTACAGCCAAAAAACTGCTGTAGCTGACTGAAGCTGATAGAAAAGGGCTGAAGCTAAAGGCAGAGAGTAAACATGTTGAGAAAGACTTAAAAGGAGACGAACAGGAGAGCAGTAGTCCTCTCTTGGGCTTTCTCAGGGTAGGTAGGACACAAAGCACTGGTGAAGCTCAGCCGTGGAACTGGCAGCTGTGGTCCTGGGCCTGCATTCATCGCTGCTACTGGGCACTTCCTTCCACAGACACTGCGCTCCTCTGAGGTGGCAAGGAAAGAGCAGACACAGAGCACCTGAGAAGTGCCAATTACTCCCCTGCTTTGTTTGGAAGCTGCACAAGGCATGCAGAATAATGTTGTTGTGACTGAGGACTTGACAGAGGTTTGGACTAAGCTATTTGCATTAATTGCAATTTGGGAACCTCCACTCCAAATGTCTCAACTACCTCCTGACAGTCTGTTACTTTGACAACTAGGGAACAGCCTGTAGAGGATTGAACTGCAACCTTCAAAACCCCTCAAAATCCAGCTGAACTACCCTAGATCAGGCTGCCCACAGCCTCTGCCAGCCTGGCCAAAAACACCTCCCTGCAGGGGCAACCCAATCCAGCCTCTCACCACTCTCATGCTCAGGAACTTCCTCCTCACCTCCAGCCTCAATCTCCCCACCTCCACCTTTGCTCCGTTGTCCCCAGTCCTCTCACTCCCTCACAGCCTCAAAAGTCCCTCCCCAGCTTTTCTGTAGCCTCCTTCAGATCCTGGAAGGCCACAAGAAGGTCCCCTAGGAGCCTCCTGTTCTGCAGCCTGCACAGCCCCAACTCTTTCAGGCTGTGCTCACAGCAGAGGTGCTGCAGCCCTCTGAGCATCCTCAGGGCCCTTCTCTGGACACACTCCAGCAACCTGAATTGGTTTTTCTCCCTCTCTCATTTTCTTCACTGGTTACATTTCAATCAGACCAGACCAGACCAGACCTGATGGGATTAAAGCAGCACTACTGCAGTGTAAACACCTGGGTGTAGAACTTGAATTGGTCTTTCTCTCTCTCTCTCATTTTCTTCACTGGTTACATTTCAATCAGCCCAGACCAGCTGGGATTAAAGCAGCACTACTGCAGTGTTAACACCTGGGCATAGAACTCGAATTGGTCTTTCTCCCTTCCCTTGTTTTCCCCACTAGATCTCTGGCACCAGGCTGTAAATCCCTGCCTGTCAATTATTAGTTTCTAATTACCCTTCACAACTTTCCGAAGGGCTACTAGGGAACAGAATGATGAAGTAACTATTGAGTTAAAAGGAGATTAAATAAATATAAATAAATTACACTTATTATACGCTCCCACCACACCAGGAGATGACTTAACAGTGAAGGGAAAAGCATCACGTTGCAATAATGAAATCAAGAGAGGGAATTCAGCTCCCAGAGGCGATTCTACGGAGTTTATGTTAATGCACACCTTGTGGGGGAGAACCAAGAAAAAA
>VWZI01017620.1:45927-60938 GCA_013396835.1 Psilopogon haemacephalus | reverse complement strand
AAACAAAAAAAAAAAAAAATCAACTGAATGGTTTCCTGAAAGCTGTTTCCAGCTATTTTCTCGTTTAAAAAAAAAGCTCCAACTTCACTTGACCCATTAGTCATCGTATTACTTACGTTTATTATGTATTTTGAAATCTATTACAAAAAAGCCAATGGATTCAATATGGCCTACTTGAATGGAATCAAAACATCTCTAAAAGAAAACCTGGGAGCAGCCCTCTGAAAAAATTCTGTCTGAAGCTATTTATTTCTGGGTCGTTTTATTGCTCGCAGCTTCTCAGATATATTAAAAAAAAAAACAACCAAAAAAGCAGCAAAACAAAAGAGAAAAAAAAACTCTCAGATAAAACAGAAGTAGGTTTGCCCTTGATCTTCACCACATTCAGATTTGTAGTGCAAAGATAAAGCCTCCCTCACTCTGTGAGCCTGGGATAATGACACTGCCCAACAGGACTTTCAACTGGTAGGCTGGGGATGAATAAGCAACACAAAAAAAATAACAAGAGCTTCTAGCAGGCTGCTCAAGGTCAATCCCAGCTCCTACTGCAGCCAGGAGGACTTATTCTATATATGTACCAGACTTAATGTGCTCCAGCTCACTGCTTCTACCAGCAATGAGCCACCCTCGAGATGGAAACACAAAAAGTAAACATCATTAACATAAGCTTTATTTCTAAGACTGGGATCTCTTCACTGACCTTGAGAGATGTGGGACTGTGGGAGAGGGAAAAAAAAAAATATCAGGCATTTTCATAGACTCCTAGAATCAATCAGGGTTGGAAGGGAGCACAAGGATCAGCCAGTCCCAACCCCCATGCCATGCCCAGGGACACCCTACCCTAGAGCAGGCTGCCCACAGCCTCTGCCAGCCTGGCCAAAAACACCTCCAGGGATCTGGCCCCAAACACCTCCCTGCAGGGGCAACCCATTCCAGCCTCTCACCACTCTCATGCTCAACAACTTCCTCCTCACCTCCAGCCTCAATCTCCTCACCTCCAGCTTTGGTTCATTCCCCCTAGTCCTCTTTCCCTGAGAGCCTAAAATGTCCCTTCCCAAGCCCATGGCAGGGGAGTTGGGGTTGGAACTAGATGATCCTTGTGGTCCCTTCCAACCCTGTCTGATTCTATGATTCTGTTTGTCATAGCCAATACAGAAGAGGTCATTTTGCCTCAGGTTGGGCATGGTCTTGTTCTCTACTCTAAGGAGGCTGTAAGATAGGAAACTAACCAAATAGCACTGCCATAGAAGAAAACCACTGTAGAATAAGCCAGGTTGGAAGAGACCTCCAAGCTGATCCAGCCCAACCTATGCTCCAACCAGCACCCAGCCCTATCCAATGGCACTCAGTGCCCATCCAGGCTTTGCTTCAACACCTCCAGGGATGGGGACTCCACCACCTCCCTGGGCAGCCCATTCCAATGCCAATCACTCTCTCTGCCAACAACTTCCTCCTCACATCCAGCCTCAACCTGCCCTGCCACAGCTTCAGCCTCTGTCCCCTCCTGTTGCTGGCTGCCTGGCAGCAGAGCCCAACCCCACCTGGCTACAACCTCCCTTCAAGTAGCTGTAGACAGCAATGAGCTCTGCCCTGAGATTCCTACCCTTAGTAACAGGAGAGGAGCAGACAACAGGCACCAAACACTTTGCCACGAGTGATACTCTGTCTCTAGGAGCCACCCATCCTGATGTAAGGAGTCTAACAGGAAACCCAAGGAAGGTAAAGGTAATCTTGGGCCCTGACTCCCATTTGGTGTCAGGGTGGCCCCTGGGTAAGGAGGAAATGGCCGAATTGCAGCAACTCCATTTATAAAGCTAGGAAAGAGGCAGACAGGCAAAGAAAAGATTAGCTGCACTGTTCTCAATTGTCTCTGGGCAGGCATCAAAAGAGAGGCAAATGAAAAGAAACTGAAAAGCAAGAAGAACACAAACTAATTGTTTTTATCCCCTAATTCATCATTCCCAATTTGGATCAGGGAGAAGAGAAGGAGGAAACTTGAGACAGGGCTTCAGAGGCCATCTGCAGTCCATCTTGCATCCTGCCTCTGCGAGACAGATGCCAGTTAGTCTGCAAGGGGCTGGGAGGCACTGCTCAGGATTTCTGCCCACTGCTGCAGCCCCACAGAAGCAGCTCCCTAAGGCCAGTAGGGGCACTACAGCCCCCAGCCAGCCGAGCCACCTGGAGCCATCAGGGTGCTGCCACTCCCCTGCCACAGCACGCTGGTGACATCACACCAAGGTGAGAGCCAATGCCAGGGCCTGAGACCTCAGACAAGGCTGAGAGAGATGAAATCCTATTTTTTTTTTTCCAAAAAGTACAACTGAATGAAAATAAGTTGCTGTGGGTCAAGAAGACCAAAGGGACCGTCAATAAAGGATGGAGGGATGGAGCTGCTGCTCCCAGAACGCTGCCTGCAGTTAAGCACCTGTGCAACTGCACTCCAGGAGTGTGCTGCAGCCTGGGTGGCAAAGCCAACAACCCTTGTGGGGGCAGTGGGAAGCAAAGTAAACCCCTAGGTTTACCCCTAGGTAAGGGACACATTAAACCAGAGAAGCTGAGCACAACACAGTGAGATGAAACAAACTACTCAAAGCCATCTGTGGAGAGGAGAACTTACAGATAATTACCTCCTATTTTCACAGAATCATAGAATGGGTTAGTTTGGAAGGCGCCTCAAAGCTCAGCCACTTCCAGCCTCTCCTGTGCCATAGGCAGGAACACCTCCCACTACAACAGCTCACTAAAGGACTCAACCTCCCTGGTCCAGGGAGGTTGTAGAACTCAAAATCACCCAATCTGTGATCTTTGACAGAATCACCTAGTGTGACACTCCCACTAGAACAGATCTTTGATCACACTGGGTCATTCTGTGCTCCACAACCTCCCTGGGCAACCTGTGCCACTGCCTTACCACCCTCACCGAAAAGAACTTCCTCCTAACATCCACTTTCAATCTCCCCTTTGCCACTTCAAACCCATTCCTCCTCATCCTCTCATCACAAGACCTGGTGAACAGTCTCTCTCCAACCTTCCTGTAGGCCACTGAAGAAACTGAATTTGAAGTAAGTGTTGTGGGCAGTGCTTTGAGAAGGGCCCTTGGCAATTCCCCCCATTATTTCCACTGACACTGCAGCCAATAAGAGATGTGTCCAACCCAAAGCAATACCTACAGGCTCTGCTACACCTGTTTGGAATATTCCTCTGTTAAGTGTTAAGCCCTCCTAGAGAGTCTTACCTGGAATTGGATCCTGACTCCTCCCTGGGGGTGGTCTGACCTGTCCCCAGGTGTCATGTTTGGCCCCCTCCCACTTCCTGCTTCTTGCTCTCCTCACCTGCCCAGCATCTTGCTGCCCTGCTGCTGCTGTTTCACCCCCTCCTCCCCAACAAACACGTGGGGACAGCAGCAAGATTTAGAACTCTTAACCTGCTGCATCCCACCAGCATCCATCTGCATTTACCAATAATTTCCAACTTCACCTCATGGATGCAACTTCCATCCACTCCCATCTATGCGTTATTTGTTTTTTAGTTTTTTTACATTTTGTACTTTGTTTTTTCCTCCCCCCTGTAACTCCTCTTACCTTATACCTGTACCTTGTATTTTGTTCCCTCTCCCCCATATCCTCTGTAACTCCTCTTACCTTATACCTGTACCCTGTATTTTGTTCCCTCTCCCCTATCCCCTGTAACTCCTCTTACCTTATACCTGTACCTTGTATTTTGTTCCCTCTGCCCCCTATCCTCTGTAACTCCTCTTACCTTATACCTGTACCTTGTATTTTGTTCCCTCTCCCCTATCCTCTGTAACTCCTCTTACCTTATACCTGTACCCTGTATTTTGTTCCCTCTCCCCTATCCTCTGTAACTCCTCTTACCTTATACCTGTATCTTGTATTTTGTTCCCTCTGCCCCCTATCCTCTGTAATTCCCCTTACCTAAAATACCTTCTATTTATTGTTGAAGTTTATTTTTTACTTCCAAATTGAATTAAGTATTTATTGAGCTTTTGAGCTCAGGGGGGACTGGCTTTAAACTAATACATCCTCTTAATCAAATAAATATCATTTCATGGCTATGGTGTCAGTGCTTTAAAAACCTGTTTGTAAAAGAGCAAAAGAGGAGGGGGGGGGAAAAAACCCCACAAACCCCCTTACTAGAGAGCTCTAAAGTTTTGCAAAGGATCCCGAGTTAATTAGAACAGTCTGCACCCTGGCTAGTTCCCCTTCTCACGTGTCAGCTCTCATTAAATTTAAAAAAAAAAAAATTCATTTCAAAGTTAACAAACACCACAGTTACCAAAACTGTTAAACTGGGATCAAGTGGGCACATTCCTGGCTCCCCCTGTGATGTCACGGGAGGCAGCCCACAAGCTGAAGTGGCCAGGAGCAGGGCTGACTTTCCCATCCATCAGGTATCTGATCTGATGCTAATTTTCTCTCTGTGGGCTAACTGTGCCGGGAACAGGTGGCCCTGCTTTCAATTAGGGGGTGGGGAGGGAGGGAAGGAGGGGGCTAACATGCCAGTGTGAGGCCTGGATTAGTTCACCTTCTCACAGGGAATTTGCCTCGGTTGGGAATGGATTTATTATGGCTTCACACATGGACTGGAGCTGATGTCAGCTGAGGGCAGCCATACATCATCTGATTCAAATTAACCTGCCCGGGGGCTGCTCCACGGGGCTGATATTGTGTATTGAAACAGCCAGGGTCTGAAAGGGGCTTGAAAGAAACCAGCATTGCCCAAGTGCAATGGTTCCAATTTGTTCCAACTAATCTATCACCTGCTGGAGATATTATTCTAGGCGGGTTTCTGGTAGCTGCTATTTTCCAGGTTTCTCCAAACCACTGACCCTGCTAATGGCTACAGTCCTTGCCTCGGCAAGAGGCTGCAGGGACTACCAGGGGGCACTTCTGTTTGGGGCTTCTTATGCCTACCCCTAGATTGCTGCTGGTCCCCCTTGCAGAGCCAGGGGCTGGCAACGAAGAACAATCCCCAGGTCCCCTAGTTGTCACTTGGATTCCAGTGGGACATGCAATGTCTTTGCTTTTCTGCTTACAGCCACAGTTAGTTCACCTCTACTCCACTCTGGTGAGACCCCACTTGGAGTGCTGCATCCAGTTCTGAGGGATGTGGCCATGCTGGAGTGTGTCCAGAGAAGTGCCACAAGCATAAGCAGAGGGTTGCAGCACCTCTGCTATGAGGGCAGACTGAAAGAGTTGGGGCTGTTCTCGTGAGACCCCACCTGGAGCTCTGCATCCAGTGCTGGAGCCCCTGGGACAAGAGGGATGTGGAGATGCTGGAGGTGTGCAGAGAAGGGCCCCAAGGATGCTCAGAGGGCTGCAGCAGCTCTGCTGTGAGCACAGCCTGAAAGAGTTGGGGCTGTGCAGGCTGCAGAACAGGAGGCTCCCAGGGGACCTTCTGGTGGCAGGATCTGAAGGGGGCTACAAAAAAGCTGGAAAGGGACTTTTGAGGCTGTGAGGGAGTGACAGGAGTGGGGGGAATGGAGCAAAGCTGGAGGTGGGGAGATTGAGGCTGGAGGTGAGGAGGAAGTTGTTGAGCATGAGAGTGGTGAGAGGCTGGAATGGGTTGCCCCTGCAGGGAGGTGTTTGGGGCCAGATCCCTGGAGGTGTTTTTGGCCAGGCTGGCAGAGGCTGTGGGCAGCCTGCTCTAGGGTAGGGTGTCCCTGGGCATGGCAGGGGGGTTGGGACTGGCTGATCCTTGTGCTTCCTTCCAACCCTCACTGATTCTGGGATTCTTCATCTAGCCTAATCTCTTCCTGAGGAAGTTGAGGGCAGCCCTTTGGCATAAACCATCTTTGGTGTGAAGGTTTACTCCATATACACGTTTTGCATCATTTGCCTGAAGAAAGAATACATCAGAATGACAGCTTTGATGCCTGAGAAAGCACAGCTGATAAGAAAAAAATAATCCAAAGAGTGTAAAGAGAATAATTGTTCAAAACTTCTTAAGATATATCCATCCTTATTCCTCACTTAATGAATAGTATCTAATCCTGAAGCAGCAAGATAGTTCATGTATCAGGAAAGCATGAGATGTGCAACTCAGTAACAGACTGGACAGAAAGAGAAAGGGGTCTGAGAAACTGATGTAGATGAGATTGCCAAAAACTGAACTAAGTGGCTCCTCTGCAAAGAGAAAGAATAGTCCTTCAACACACCACGGGTTAAAGCTAAGGTCTGCTCCCACAGGCCTGGTGATGAATGCTTATTTCTTCTAGGATCCTATTACCTTGAATCTGGAAGAAATATCATTGCTCTGGAGCTGCCAAAAACGTACAAAACAATCAATTCATCTGGCAAGAAGTGTGCTAATGCATCCTGCTCTTCCCATTTAATTAGTGCTTTCCAAGCTTCGCTACTTGCTGTAGTTTCTTCGATCTCCCAGCTAATAGGGATTGACAACCTGGCTTCCTTTGTGGAACAGAGTACAGTAAGCCAGGTTGGAAGAGAGCTCCAAGCTCATCCACTCCAACCTATCCCCCAGCCCTAGCCAATGGCACTCAGTGCCCATCCAGGCTTGGCTTCAACACCTCCAGGGATGGGGACTCCACCACCTCCCTGGGCAGCCCATTCCAATGCCAATCACTCTCTCTGCCAGGAACTTCCTCCTAACATCCAGCCTCAACCTGCCCTGCCACAGCTTCAGCCTCTGTCCCCTCCTTCTGTCCCTGGCTGCCTGGCAGCAGAGCCCAACCCCACCTGGCCACAACCTCCCTGCAGGGAGCTGCAGACAGCAATGAGCTCTGCCCTGAGCCTGCACACCCTCAGCTCCCTCAGCCTCTCCTCTTGGGGCTGTGCTCCAGGCCCCTCCCCAGCCTTGCTGCCCTTCTCTCAACACCTTCCAGCACCTCAACATCTCTCTTGAATTGAGTGGACCAGAACTGGACACAGTATTCAGTTCTTGAGTATCTCCAGAGAGGGAGACTCCACAACCAACCTGGGCAGCCTGTGCCAGGGCTCCATCACCCTCACAGGGAAAAAAAAAATCTCCTCAGTTCAGAGGGAACCTCCTGTGCCTCAGCTCCCACCCCCTGCCCCTTGTCCTGGCACCTGCATGGAGAACTGTGCACTTACCCCAGAGGACACAGGCAGCTTTTGAGCGTTTGACTTTCACAGTTCAGCAGGTGGCCTTGCAGCCAACAGGTAGCAACCACTACTGCTGCCCGCACGTCTTAGCAGCCTTCTCAGCATAGGTACAAATGTGCACATTGACAGGAAACCCAGCTTGTCCTCACAGAGGATGCCAGCCAGCACCTCTGCTGTCTGACAAACCTTCACCACAGGACACTACGGACCTCAGGCCTGCAGCGCAGGCTCCCAGGCCCACAGTGGAATCTCTGCGGCCTCAAGTGCAGCTTCCCGGGCCCACAGCTCTGAGCCACAAACTCTGCAGCCTGCAGCACAGGCTCCTGGGCCCGCAGCTCTGAGCCACAAACTCTGCAGCCTGCAGCACAGGCTCCTGGGCCCGCAGCTCTGAGCCACAAACTCTGCAGCCTGCAGCACAGGCTCCTGGGCCCGCAGCTCTGAGCCACAAACTGCAGCCTGCAGCACAGGCTCCTGGGCCCGCAGCTCTGAGCCACAAACTGCAGCCTGCAGCACAGGCTCCTGGGCCCGCAGCTCTGAGCCACAAACTGCAGCCTACAGCACAGGCTCCACAGTCTGCAGCACAAAGCTGCTGGGCACCCAGCACAAACTCTGCAGCCTGCAGCACAGGCTCCCGAGCCCGCAGTGCAAAGCTCCGAGGCACAAACTCCACAACCTGCAGCCCAAGTTGCACAGCTTGCAGCGCAGCTTTCCAGGCTCGCTGCACAAACTCCGTGGCCCACAGCGAAAAGCTGCGCAAACCTCCCGGGCCCGCAGCGCAAACTCCGCAGCTCGCAGCGCAAATTCCCAGGCCCGCGGCGCAGGCTCCCGGGCCCGCAGCGCAAACTCCGCAGCCTGCAGCACAAGCTCTCGGGCCCGCAGCACAAACTCCGCAGCCTGCAGCGCAAGCTCTCGGGCCCTCAGCACAAGCTCTGCAGCCTGCAGCACAAGTTCGGCAGCCTGCAGACAGGCCTTGGAAGCCTCCAGAGAAGGAGACTCCACAACCTCTCTGGGCAGCCTGTGCTAGACTGTCTGCTCCTGCTCTGGCAGGGGAGTTGGACTCAGTGATCGATTTGGGTCTCTTCCAACCCCTGACATGCTGTGAGCCTGTACTGCCTGCTCTCTAAGTGACTCTAACAGCTTATTGTGTGCTGAGTAAAGCAGAGATAGTCAAGGCAAATAAGATAATTCCATAATTCAACAAATTATAACAACTGTGCATAAGAGAAATGCATTATAGAATCCCAGAATCAGTCAGGGTTGGAAGGGACCACAAGGATCAGGCAGTCCCAACCCCCCTGCCATGCCCAGGGACACCCTACCCTAGAGCAGGCTGCCCACAGCCTCTGCCAGCCTGGCCAAAAACACCTCCAGGGATCTGGCCCCAAACACCTCCCTGCAGGGGCAACCCATTCCAGCCTCTCACCACTCTCATGCTCAGGAACTTCCTCCTCACCTCCAGCCTCAATCTCCCCACCTCCAGCTTTGCTCCATTCCCCCCACTCCTGTCACTCCCTCACAGCCTCAAAAGTCCCTCCCCAGCTTTTCTGTAGCCCCCTTCAGATCCTGCAAGGCCACCAGAAGGTCCCCTGGGAGCCTCCTCTTCTGCAGCCTGCACAGCCCCAACTCTTTCAGGCTGTGCTCACAGCAGAGCTGCTGCAGCCCTCTGAGCATCCTCGGGGCCCTTCTCTGCACACCTCCAGCATCTCCACATCCCTCTTGTCCCAGGGGCTCCAGCACTGGATGCAGTTATGAGGGTACAGGTACACACAAATGCACTTTCTGACTTCTAATATCACCTCAGCTGTTGTTCTTCACAGTAATGCAGGTGCAAATACAGAACTTACACAACAGGGAATTGATGGCAGCATTCAGTTTGCAGGAGCTTCTCACAGCCTCAAGTTACATCATTTTAATTTAACACTAATCCTAGAATCATAGAATGGTTTAGGTTGGAAGTGACCTCAAAGCTCAGCCAGTTCCAACCCCCCTGTGCCATAGGCAGGGACACCTCCCACTAGAACAGGTCACCCTTGCTACACTACTCTAATAAACCCCCTTGCTACACCACCTCTGCTCTGTGTTAATTACACAAGCAGAGCATCACTGCCTCTGAAATTTCACTGCATGACCACCTGAGACTACAGGAAGGCAGTGCCAGCTATGTGGATGCAGAAACACCCAAGAGAAGGCAGCTTGACAAAATGTTGAGAAGCATTTTCAAGATCAGCTTTCATAAAGATAACTGCTGTAAAACTCCAGTTGCCCCAGCAGGGCTAGAAGCAGGCAGGTGTCTTGCTGGTGGAAATTTGCCAGCCTCAGCCTTCCTGAGGAGCAGAAAACAATTAGACCTTGTGCCCGTGTCTGGTAGGAGACTGATTGTTCCTCAACTCTGATTTCAGCCTGGGGTCAGTGCTGGAGGAAAATGTCAGACTGACCATCAGCAGCAGCACAGCATTTTCCTGAGGCTGTGAGGGGTGGCTGTGTGTGTGCATACCCCCCAGAGACAGCAGCACAAAACAGACTGCAGTGTGGTGCTTACCTGGTCCATTAAGGAAGTCCTTAATTTGCACAGTGATCAGAGGAGGTGGAATGCCACTTTTAGCATCTACTTCTCCTGCCACTGTCTGCAACCAAACTGTGCAGTAATCCAGAGCTTCTGGTAAAGTCTTCCCAGGATCTGCAGGCACAACAATGATCACAGTCATTAATGAGACCCCAGGATTGTGACACACAACAAAATGCTACCTACAAGGTGGATTAGATAAAAGTTAAAAGCCCCAAGTATAGAATAGAATAAGGCAGGTTGGAACCTGCTTTGGAACAGAACAGAACAGAATAGAATAGAATAGAATAGAATAGAATAGAATAGAATAGAATAGAATAGAATAGAATAGAATAGAATAGAATAGAATAGAATAGAATAGAATAGAATAGAATAGAATAGGAGTAAGCCAAGTTGGAAGAGAGCTCCAAGCTCATCCAGTCCAAACTATCCCCCAGCCCTAGCCAATGGCACTCAGTGCCCATCCAGGCTTTGCTTCAACACCTCCAGGGATGGGGACTCCACAACCTCCCTGCAGGGAGCTGCAGAGAGCAATGAGCTCTGCCCTGAGCCTCCTCTTCTGCAGGCTGCACACCCCCAGCTCCCTCAGCCTCTCCTCTTGGGGCTGTGCTCCAGGCCCCTCCCCAGCCTTGCTGCCCTTCTCTCAACACCTTCCAGCACCTCAACATCTCTCTTGAATTGAGGGCATCACAACTGGACACAGCACTCAAGGTGTGTGCTGAGCAGTGCTGAGCACAGGGGCAGGAGAACCTCCCTGCTCCTGCTGCCCACACTGCTCCTGCTCCAGCCCAGGATGCCATTGGCTCTGCTGCCCACCTGGGCACACTGCTGCCTCCTCTTCAGCTCCTGCCTCCCAGCACCCTCAGGTCCCTCTCTGCCTGGCTGCTCTCAGCCACTCTGTCCCCAGCCTGTAGCACTGCCTGGGGTTGTTGTGGCCAAAGTGTAGAACCCTGCACTTAGCCTTTTTGAGTCTCATCCCCTTGGCCTCTGCCCACCCATCAAGTGCAGCACAGCAAATGACATTGCTAATTCAGCTGTTCCACACAGCACCTGTGCTCATTACAGTGCCTGCAGAAGCAGGCAAGAGGAGAAAGCTGCCATTACAGGAACCTGCAAAGACACCATGCAAAATGTCAATGAAAGGCAGCAGCTACTACAAAAGAAATGTACATAGGACTCCATTTAGCTTCCATCACCATGGCATTTAAGCAGCCCTTACAAGAGAATCTGTGCCCAAACCCTCCTGCTTCAAGACTCTCCTTGCATTGCTGGGTAGAGAAAATAGTAGTGGAAGGAGAAATGAAATAGGCTGAGCCAGCAGAATGCTGCCAGGACCCAGCAGTATTGCAGGTGGTTCTCTAAGTCCTGCTGGAGTTTCACACAGCAGGGGAAATATAACTCCCATTTTCAGAAAGGGTAGAAAGGAGGAGCTGGGGAACTCCAGGCCAGGCAGTGTCACCTCTGTGCCCAGGAAGGTCATGGAGCAGATCCTCCTGGAGGCACTACTGAGACATGAGAGTAGTGCAGAGGTGATTGGGGCCAATCAGCCATGGCTGCACCAAGGGCAGATCCTGCCTGACATACCTGGTGGCCTTCTATGAACAGGTCACAACATGAATAGCTGAGGGGCAGCAACTGATGGCATTGACCTGGCCCTAAGCAAAGCCTTTGGCACTGTCCCACACCACATCCTGGTCTCCAAGCTGGTGACACATGGGTGTGATGAGTGCAGCACCAGATGGATACAGAACTGGCTTGATGGCCACAGCCAAAGAGTGGCTGCCAATGGCCCCATTCTATGATTTCATGATTCTATGACTCTAGCCAGTGGCTATTCTTGCACACCACCTTGAATTGCATTCCTGTGATCAGTCTCCTAGAGGTCATGAAAATGAACTGCCTCCAACTTGCTCTCTTGTCTTTATTTTCTGTGTATCAAAAATGGCAAAACCCAGTAGTGTAAAAAGCCTCTTTTAGAATCCCAGAATCAGTCAGGGTTGGAAGGGACCACAAGGATCAGGCAGTCCCAACCCCCCTGCCATGCCCAGGGACACCCTACCCTAGAGCAGGCTGCCCACAGCCTCTGCCAGCCTGGCCAAAAACACCTCCAGGGATCTGGCCCCAAACACCTCCCTGCAGGGGCAACCTCCTCTCCATTTTCAGTCAGTTCAAAGCTGCTGGAATTGCTTCATTTTGGGTTTTACAGATATTTATGTACCCACTGTTATAGCCAACATATGGAAGCATGGCAGAGCAGTCACGTGTGGACTGGGTATATAAAGTCAGCTCTGGAATTTGTATTTCTTGACCTCATCATGTGATTCACATAAAACTTGGCAGATATGAAGCCTGATGTGATTTCAAAGAACCTACTGAAACCAATTGATCGTGGCTGTAGATCTAGAGGGAAAAGATCAAAAGTTGGCACATTCTTCTGGTTTTATTTGATCAGTTTGCAGCAGCACTTGTGCTGTGTGGCATACACATCACAGCAGCCTTGCCCTGCCTTTATTCCCACTCTGCATTCACAAAGTCAGGCCCTCAGCAGCTCTTTAGGAGCTGTCACTGCATCCCACAGACTTGTATATTTTCCCTGTGACTTTCTACCTTTTTATGATCCTCAGCTCTTTCCTTTAATGACACTAGCCAGAATGAAGTGGCACATTCCCTTTTCTGCAGGAAACTACTTCAGGGAGTATCTTGTTTCCTGTGTTTGGAGTCTGCCTAGCACAGTGGAAGGAGTGGCAATCAAAAACTCTTGGCCATCAAAAATACAGCATCAGAACAGAACTCTGCTCTCGTTCCCCCTTTACTCTGCTCTTGTCAGACCCCACCTGCAGTACTGTGTGCAGTTCTGGAGCCCCCAGTACAGGAAGGACATGGAACTGCTGGAGAGAGTCCAGAGGAGGGCCACGAAGATGATCAGAGGGCTGCAGCAGCTCTGCTATAAGGACAGGCTGAAGGAGTTGAGGCTTTTCAGCCTGGAGAAGAGAAGGCTTCGAGGAGACCTTATAGCAACCTTCCAGTATCTGAAGGGGGCTACAGGAGGGCTGGGGAGGGACTGTTCACAAGGTCTTGTAATGACAGCACAAGGGGGAATGGGTTCAAACTGGCAGAGGGGAGATTTGAATGGGATGTTAGGAAGAAATTCTTCACAGTGAGGCTGGTGAGGCACTGGAAAAGGTTGCCTAGGGAGGTTGTGTCTGCTCCCTCCCTGGAGGTGTTCTAGGCCAGGCTGGATGAAGTCTTGAGCAACCTGATCTAGTGGGAGGTGTCCCTGCCTATGGCACAGGAGGGTTGGAACAGGATGATCTTTGAGGTCTCTTCCAACCTAAACCATTCTATGATTCTATGAATCTTGGGATTGGCTCTACCTTGCTTTGTGCAATCAGCTCAGCACAAATAGTTAAGTGATGGCTTCTCAGAAAACATTGTGCAAATGGCTGTAAAAAGCACTGAATGTTGGGCAGTGAACATAACTGCACCAATTTAACTGATCTCTGAGTTACTGCTCCTTTGCAAGTACTCACAGAAACATTCAGGTGCAGCTCAGAAGGCAAATCAAGTCCTGGGCTGCAGCCAGAGGAGTGTGGACAGCAGAGCAGGAGAAGGGATTGTGCCACTTGGCTCTGCTTAGACCTCATCTCCCATCCTGCCTCCAGTGCTGCTGTCCCCAGCAAAAGGAGGACACAGAGCTGCTGGAGTGAGGCCAGAGGAGGCCACAGTGATGCTGCAAGGGCTGGAGCAGCTCTGCTGTGAGCACAGGCTGAGGGAGCTGGGGGGGTGCAGCCTGGAGAGGAAAAGGCTCCAGGGGCACCTCAGAGCTGCTGCCAGTCCTCTGCTGTCCCAGAACAAGGCAGGGAAGAGCTGATAACCCTCACTGGCTCTATGGTGCAGTGTGACAAACCTGGTTCTGAGTGGCCAGGTTGGTGCTGATGGCTGCACAGAGAAGAGAAGGCTCCAGGGGGACCTCAGAGCTACTGCCAGTGCCTGAAGGGATCCTGCAGGAAGGCTGCAGAGAGACTGTTGCTGAGGGGGTCTGAGACAGGCCAAGGGGGAATGGTTTGGAGCTGAGGCAGAGCAGGGTTAGAGTGGAGCTGAGGAAGAAGTTGTCGGGTGTGAGGGTGGTGAGAGTGTGGCACAGGCTGCCCAGGGAGGCTGTGGCTGCCTCTTTGGTGGGGGTGTTGCAGGCCAGGCTGGATGAGGCCTTGAGCAGCTGAGAGGTGTCCCTGGGCATGGTGGAGAGGTTGGAGGAGATGATCTCTGAGCTGCCTTCCAAGCTGAGCCATTCTAGGATTCAGTATGGGTCAAAATGCTGCAGCAAAGCCTGCCTGAGTGCTGGAAGCTACCATCACACACAGTGTGTAGCAGCCCAGGTCATCCTCCAGGCTTTTCAGCAAATGCAGCCAATTCAGCCAAACATTTCTTTTGCAGAACACAATTGCAGACATTTCCATTACTCTGAGATGTAATTATTTCAAAGTTGCAGTTGTTTAAAGATGAAAATGTCTCTGGTGAAAAGAAACTGCATGCAGAAACCTCCTGGGGCTTTTTAGTCTGCAGAAGAGAAGACTGAGAGGAGATTGAATCAATGTTTATAAATCTCTGAGGGCTGGGGGTCAGGAGGGGGGGCACAGGCTCTGCTCACTGCTCCCTGCCATAGGCCAAGGAGCAATGGATGGAAGCTGCAGCACAGGAGGTTGCAGCTCAAGACAAGAGGCAACTTCTTGCCTGTGTGGGTCCCAGAGCAGTGGCACAGGCTGCCCAGAGAGGTTGTGGAGTCTCCTTGTGTGGAGCCTTTGCAGACTCTGTCTGGATGTGTTGCTGTGTGCCCTGAGCTACATTGTCTGGTCCTGCCGTGGCAGGGGGGTTGGACTGAATGACCTCTTTGGGTCTCTTCCAACTCCTAAGGTCCTGTGTCCCTGCATGCCAGAATGCATTTGCTGTACAAACTCTGTCCTCAGGACACTGGAAACCTAAAGCACTGAATCAAAAACCTTGAGGGAAGCTTGGTGCTCCCAGCAGGTTCCTTTGCTCTGTCACCTCTCCAAGGAGTGCAGAACCACCCACTCCTCATTACCTGATCCACTGCAGGACTGGGATACAGGAATGAGGATGAGAAGGACTCCAGAATTTACAGATGAGGAATAAAGTAAGAAAAGCCTGGATGGGGCACTTAGTGCCATTGGCTAGGGCTGGGGGATAGGTTGGACTGGATGAGCTTGGAGCTCTCTTCCAACCTGGTTCTGTTCTATTCTATTCTATTCTATTCTATTCTATTCTATTCTATTCTATTCTATTCTATTCTATTCTATTCTATTCTATTCTATTCTATTCTATTC
>VWZI01017620.1:5896-25585 GCA_013396835.1 Psilopogon haemacephalus | reverse complement strand
TTTTAATCAGCCCAGGAGTTCACAGAACCACAGAATGTCAGGGGCTGGAAGGGACCTGGAAAACTCATCCAGTCCAACTCCCCTGCCAGAGCAGCATCACCTATACCAGATCACACAGGAACACATCCAGGCAGGTTTGGAATAAATAAGGTTAAACACATTCAGCATCTAAGCCTGACCCAGGTAGTGAGTGGCCTTCAGTGCAAACTGAGGTACCCACCTTTCATAAGTGGAGAATGACAAATTGAAGAGATGGTTGCTGAACACCCTAAGATTCCAGGAGGGTAAGGAGAGATTAATTGTTCAGAAGATGAAGGACCCTTCCAGATGCATCCATCACCATTCTTACTGCAGAAGTGCTCTCATCCTATTGCCAGAACTGTATCAGAATTGCTTTCAGAGCTGAGCAAAGCACCCATAATCAAACATCCATTTCACTTAGCTCCATAGTTCTGTCCAGATGATGCAAACACCTGATCAGAAGTACAGTGCTCTGAAAAAACAGAGGAAAACTTACCTCAGTGGTGCTGCTGGAAGGTTCCAGTCCAACCACATTGGCTTGTAGGAGCTGCTGAAGCAGTTGCACTTGAGCCACGTTCAGGAAGAAATCCAAGTTCGTTGTCACATTCACCTCCAAAGAGTGGCCACACACCAAGATCTCCTGTGGAGAAACCAAGGGGCAAATGCTACAGAGCAGCTCCTGGGGAAAGCACATTCAGCACCAGCACTGTGACTCAGGGCTGCAGGGAGACCAGGACCCATCCCTGGAGGTGTTCGAGCAAAGCCTGGATGGGGCCTTAGTGCCATTGACTAGGGCTGGGGGATAGGTTGGACTGGATGAGCTTGGAGCTGTCTTCCAACTTGACTGATTCTATTCTATTCTATTCTAATCTATTCTATTCTATTCTAATCTATTCTATTCTATTCTAATCTATTCTATTCTATTCTAATCTATTCTATTCTATTCTAATCTATTCTATTCTATTCTAATCTATTCTATTCTATTCTAATCTATTCTATTCTATTCTAATCTATTCTATTCTATTCTAATCTATTCTATTCTATTCTATTCCATTCCATTCCATTCTATTCTCTATTCCATTCTATTCTATTCTCTTTCTATTCTATTCTCTTTCTGTTCCTTTCCATCCTATTCCATTCTATTCTATCCTATTCTATTCCAGTTCTGTTCCATTCCCTTCCCTTCTCTTCTATTCTATTCTATTCTATTCTCCAGCACTGCAGACAGTGTTGAGTTGGTCTATTTTAGGAGGGAGCTGTCTTGACTTTGCTCTGCACAGCAAAGCTACCAAGACAAATTTTGGCAAGGAGCACATCTGACCTAAGAGGCCTCATTTCCATCTCCTGGGAGCACCAAGCAGTGCACTGCCAGCTTTTGGCTTTGCTTTCCTTGGCAATGACTCCATTTGTGCTGGGACATCCTGGTAACCACTCCAGCTGCTCTCTCTTTGCCTGTCCAGCCTTGGCAGCAGCTCAGCAAAGCAGAACTGGATGGCCATGGGCTTACTGGCACAGGCTGGCCACGGGGTCATTTATCCAGCACCAACAACAGCTCTTCTTTGCTGCCAAACAGCAAAGAGAACTGATGCAGAAGGGCTGCTCCTTCTCATGAGGGGGTGGCAAGATCTCTGTGACCTAAACTAGACCTGTCCCTTTCAACAGGGAGCAGAGAGCAAGAAATTCACCTCCACAGAGAACATGGAAATTAGTGAATGTAAGCATCAGTAAAGCTCAGGGGGGTTTGTTGTTTTTTTTTTTTTAATTGCATCCCAATCACCTCCTGAGCTCTTTTGTTTCTCACATTACACAAACATCCACCTGCCCTTGTGATGACCCTTTACATAGAGCAGGAAGATGTCCATTTTTCATTCCTGCACTGGCTGTTATTTTCCAGCACTGCACAGCCAGCACACTTTGCAATCCACACCTAACACCCTCTGTGCTCCTGGGCCAGGTTTGCTTCTCCCAGGAGGCAGCTGTTATGAGAAACACTCCTTGTGAGCTGACAAAAGCTTTCTGATTACTTCCCCCTACACAAAATGCTTTAAATTCTTCAGCTGCGAAGCAATGCTGAAAAGTGAGCCAAAGCCTTCAGTGTGTGACATGCAAGAAGCTGACCCACAGACTGGTAAAAACTACATCTGGAGTACCTTGAAGTGCTCACAGTAATGGCTGGGTGGTGGCAACCTGTGGGCTTGAAAATCTGGCCGAAAAACCTCAGCTCAGCTTCCCTCTTGCAAGCAGTGTGTAGAGATTTCATTTGCAGGCTTGAGAAGAGAATGTTTTGTGCTGCTGCACTACTGCACCTCTTCTCGACACCTTTCCACCACGAAGCTTTCAGAACTCCTGCTGGAGATCACCCAAGGAGTCCTACCTTCTGCACTGCCAAGAGCCTTATCTAGCCATGGCCAGGCTGCCTGCACTGACAGGTGAGATACAGATCCTGATCAAGCTGAGGAGGAACATTGCAGCCAGTCAAGGGAAGTTATCCCTCCCCTGTACTCAGCACTGGTCAAGATACATCTTGAGTGTCCAGTTCTGGTCCCCTCAATTCAAGAGAGATGTTGAGGTGCTGGAAGGTGTTGAGAGAAGGGCAGCAAGGCTGGGGAGGGGCCTGGAGCACAGCCCCAAGAGGAGAGGCTGAGGGAGCTGGGGGTGTGCAGCCTGCAGAAGAGGAGGCTCAGGGCAGAGCTCATTGCTCTCTGCAGCTACCATAAAGGGAGGTTGTGGCCAGGTGGGGTTGGGCTCTGCTGCCAGGCAGCCAGGGACAGAAGGAGGGGACAGAGGCTCAAGCTGTGGCAGGGCAGGTTGAGGCTGGATGTGAGGAGGAAGTTATTGGCAGAGAGAGTGATTGGCATTGGAATGGGCTGCCCAGGGAGGTGGTGGAGTCCCCATCCCTGGAGGTGTTGAAGCAAAGCCTGGATGGGCACTGAGTGCCATTGGCTAGGGCTGGGGGAGAGGTTGAGCTGGATGAGCTTGGAGCTCTCTTCCAACCTGGCTTGGCTCTATTCTATTCCATTCTATTCTGTTGTATTGTATTCTATTCCATTCTATTCCATCCTGTTCTATCCTACTCTACTCTAACTTGCCTGCTCCCAGCTGGCCAGCTGAGTGCTTCAGGACACAGGTGGCCACTTCCTGCCATGTGGCAGGGAAACAGGAGGGCTGGGCACATGTGCTGTGCTGCCTCTGCCTACGTTTTGTACTAACCTCAGGGTGCAAGTTCTCAGCAGCATCAATTTTGGTGAAGATGATGGCAGGAGCTGCAGTTATCCGAACTGTGAAATCCGTGAGAATGGGAGTGAGGATTGCTCTCCTCTCCTGCTGCCGCCTTATGCTGCACACAACAAGAGACAAGGCAAAGGAAAGACCTGAAAATTACAGCACGAAGTGTTGAGAGGCAAAGCCAGCTAATGCTCTTCTCTACACTGAGCACATCCCAGCACAAAACTACCTCTATGTAAAATACTGATCACAGGATCTCAGGCTCACAGGATGTCAGGGGTTGGAAGGGACCCAAGGAGCTCATCCAGTCCAAGCCCCCTGCCACAGCAGGAGCAGACAATCTAGCTCAGGGCACACAGCAACACATCCAGACAGGGGCTGCAAAGGCTCCACACAAGGAGACTCCACAGCCTCTCTGGGCAGCCTGTGCCACTGCTCTGGGACCCACACAGGCAAGAAGTTGCCTCTTGTCTTGAGCTGCAACCTCCTGTGCTGCAGCTTCCATCCATTGCTCCTTGGCCTATGGCAGGGAGCAGTGAGCAGAGCCTGTCCCCTCCTCCTCACCCCCAGCCCTCAGAGATTGATAAACATTGATTCAATCCCCTCTGAGTCTTCTCTTCTGCAGCCTAAGCAGCCCCAGGTCCCTCAGCCTCTCCTCCCCAGGCAGTGCTGCAGTCCTCTCAGCATCCTCATAGTCCTCTGCTGGACCTCAAACCTGAAGGCAGTGCTCAAGAGGAGGTCTCAGCAGGGCAGAGCAGAGGGGCAGGAGAACCTCCCTGGCTCTGCTGGACACACTCTGCCTAATACACTCAGGATCCCCTTGGCCCTCTTGGCCCCCAGGGCACATTGCTGTGCCATGGATGGTCTCCACCAGCACTCCCAGGTCCCTCTGCACGGGACTGCTCTGCAGGCTGCCCCTGTCCCAGCTGAGCCATTCTGGGATGCCCTGCTAGTGTGTAATGAACTACACAACGAGCATAAGTATTGTATTATCATTGTTATTTACACCTGCTTGTGGCTGCCCTTTGCTGTGAGCAGCTGCCCCAGAGCTTCACTACTGTTGGGCATTCACACACTGGAGCTTCTGCACACAACAACTCAGCTGACAGGACTATCACTGCCATGAACAATTCCACCAGCTAAGTCCATGGAACTCCAGGCCTCACACACTAAACCTGTAGCTGTTGCCCAAGATGCTTTAAATGCCTTGACACGAGGAGGTGTCAGTCTGCCTCCAACTGCTACTGCTCCTTCTGAGTTGGTCCCTTCTCATCCA
The DNA here is from genome assembly GCA_013396835.1 of Psilopogon haemacephalus. NCBI lineage: Eukaryota > Metazoa > Chordata > Aves > Piciformes > Megalaimidae > Psilopogon > Psilopogon haemacephalus. The sequence goes on along the minus strand of VWZI01017620.1, from coordinate 21,063 downwards.
AACCTCAGCATCTGCTTGCCAAGAATATTTATGCCATTAAACTCAATAATTCCATTTGTTTTCCAGCTGGGTGGCAGGGGTTTGGTTTTTTTTTCCTCCTTAAGCCTAGAGGCAGAGCTCTGTTACAGATGGATTGCTAATAGCTTGTGACAACACATTCCAAATAGCCAGAATCTTCTGGGTCAGGTCAAATAAACTATTGCCACAAGATGCCATCTGAGAGCCTCTGATCAGCAAAATAAGTGTAATGAGATCAAGATGGTGTTCAGCCCCTGAAAGACAACACAGCTTCAAACTCCTGGGAGAACCCTTCCAACAAGGCAGCTCTTTGATAGCTCTTTTTACCTACCACCACTTACAGAAATGCTAAATCCCTGAGTCTCACCAAGGAAAACTCTCTAAAAACCTTCACAAAGTTGACTGGTCCAGGGGAAGCTTTCCTGTGCTTGCAATGCTGAACATTTCCAACTGGGGGTCAGTCCAAGTCAAAAATCATACCCTGAAGTATGCAAACACCTATCAGAGAATGACAGAATCATAGAATTACAGAATCATACTCAGTCAGGGTTGGAAGAGACCACAAGGATCAGCCAGTTCCAATTACCTGCCATGCCCAGGGACACCCTACCTGCCATTTTCTCAGCTGAATATATACATGAAGATGTACAGAGGCTCTCAGGTGACCTTCTTGTGGCCTTCCAAGATCTGAAGGGGCCTACAAAAGAGCTGGGGAGGGACTTTTGAGGCTATGAGGGAGAGGACTGGGGGGAATGGAGCAAAGCTGGAGGTGGGGAGATTGAGGCTGGAGGTGAGGAGGAAGTTCCTGAGCTTGAGAGTGGTGAGAGGCTGGAATGGGTTGCCCCTGCAGGGAGGTGTCTGGGGCCAGATCCCTGGAGGTGTTTTTGGCCAGGCTGGCAGAGGCTGTGGGCAGCCTGCTCTAGGGTAGGGTGTCCCTGGGCATGGCAGGGGGCTTGGAACTGGCTGATCCTTGTGGTCCCTTCCAACCCTGACTGATTCTGTGATTCTATGATCCTTGTGTCTCTTCCAGCCCTGACTGATTGTATGATTCTATGATCCTTGTGGTCCCTTCCAGCCCTGCCTGATTGTATGAAATCAAGAACTGGGAGCACAAAGAGAAGGCAAACAGAGCACAGTAAATAACAGAGGCAGAGGGCAGGAGAAAAAGCACAACAGGAGCAATGGAGACAAACTGCACTTGGAGTTAAGTGTCCCACACTGCACCTATGTGTCACTGGTAGCTTAACACAGGTGTATGCCACATGAGCTTATGAAAAACCCTGACTGTGAAGAGCATCATGGTGCAGTGCATTCATCCCATGGCTCATTTCTGCATCTGTTACATATTTGTCTTGGGGGAAAAAAAAAAAAGAAAAGAAAAAAAAAAAAGGAGAAGTTAGTACTTTTAGAGATGTTAAAGCAGTTGATCATCTCCACTCAGCAGAGCAGATGTGAAAGAGCATATGGCAGCAGGGAGCAGCAGGCCAGCAAAGCTGTTGTGATGAGGCATCTTGTACAGCAGTGCTGAGTCGGGGCTGAACTCTGCTGCTGGAGCAGGGATCCATGCTGTAAGAGCACAGCACAGACTCTGCCTCTGTCCTCAAAGGCTCACACTTTAACTACAAGGGAAAAAACACTCTCAGGCAGGGAAGGCAAATGCAAACACTAAGAGCATCACAGCTGTACAGGGGCAACCTGGGAGCTGTCCTTAGAGCTTTTATACTGCAGCATAACAGAGGTGAATTGTTTTGGAAGAAGACATTGCAGTAACTCTGTGAATGCTCACAGGAAATGCCTGTAGGACATGCAGGTTAGCCTTGGAGTGGGCAAGAAAAGGTCTTCTTGGAAAATGCAGTGTGGCAGCCACAGTAATGGTGTGGTGAGGTCTGACAGGAGGTTCTCCTGCCCCTCTACTCTGCCCTGCTGAGACCCCATCTTTAGTACTGCTTTCAGTTTGAGGCTCCCCAGTTTCAGAGGGACAGGGATCTGCTGGAGAGAGTCTAGGGGAGGGCTGTGAGGATATTGAGGGGACTGCAACACTGCCTGGGGAGGAGAGGCTGAGGGACCTGGGGCTGCTTAGGCTGCAGAAGACTCAGAGGGGATTGAATCAATGTTTGTAAGTGTGTGAGTGCTGGGGGTCAGGAGCAGGGGGACAGGATCTGCTCACTGCTCCCTGCCATAGGCCAAGGAGCAATGGATGGAAGCTGCAGCACAGGAGGTTGCAGCTCAAGACAAGAGGCAACTTCTTGCCTGTGTGGGTCCCAGAGCAGTGGCACAGGCTGCCGAGAGAGGTTGTGGAGTCTCCTTGTCTGGAGCCTTTGCAGACTCTGTGTGGATGTGTTGCTGTGTGCCCTGAGCTAGACTGTCTGGTTCTGCTCTGGCAGGGGGGTTGGAGGGTTGGACTGGATGAGCTCCTTGGGTCCCTTCCAATCCCTAACATCCTGTGAGCCTGTGAACCCATCAAACTCACCTTGCTTGTAGACTGAGAAGCTGAACTGTGAGCCCTGGAGCTATTTCTATGGAGACAGAGTGAGCCACTCCTAAAAGAGCTTACAGTGGAAGCAGAGGCACACAGGAACCAGACAGTAGCTACAGAGGAGCAGTAACAGCAATATGCATTTCACCTGGATCATCCAAGACTTCAGGGGAATGTGCTGAGAGTGTAAAGCAAAGCCAACAGAGACCAGGTTCAGATATGCTGTGAGTGGTCCTTGCAGGGTTTGTCTATTCCCTTACAGCAAAGAGCAAGTTAAAAGCTTCCCACCTACTGGCCATGTTCCATTCCAGTGCTGGATTTTGGGAATTCCTCTCACTCTCTGTCAGAGCCCCTCCTTTTCCATTCTCCTTCTCTGGTTTCAGCTGATTCCAGTGAGCAGTCCCAATGTTTATAGACTGTAGATCCAGTTGGTATTGCCTGTCCTCAACCTCAGAGCCAGGGTCTCGAAGGATGCCCAGATTCAGTGCTTTCCTGCAGTGACAAACAACAACAACAAAAAAAACAAACCCAAAGAAATCAGCACCAGAAGTCAAAAGCAGAGCAACCAGACACATACCCAGGACATTAAGGGACCCATTTTGCCACCCCTGATTGCCACCTAAATGTTAGCTGAAGTGCAGATGTGCAGGAGCATCCAGCTGCCTCTTTCCCGTGGAATTCAAAGGGAGATCACAGAATGCAAATCAAGATCACAGATATGCAAATGAAGGCATTCCAAGATTCCTCCCCACTGAATGGATGAAGGATGCCACACTGGAGCCCTGCAGAAGAATCCCAAGTATCACCATCACCACTGCAGCAACTGCTCCACTGCTCACACTTACCCAAGGACAAAACTGACACACAAGCCCAGCTGAGAGGTGTCCCTGCCCAGGGCAGGAAGGTTGGAGGAGAGGAGGCCACTTCCAGCCTGAGACATTCTAGGATCCTCTGATTCTAGCCCCTGCTCTTATGCCAAGCCACCACTCAGACAATCATAGAATGGTTTAGGTTGGAAGGGAGCTCAAAGCTCAGCCAGTTCCAACCCCCCTGTGCCATAGGCAGGGACACCTCCCACTAGAACAGGTCGCTCAAGGCCTCGTCCAACCTGGCCTTGAACACCTCCAGGGAGGTTGTGGAGCACAGAATCACAGAATGTGATCAAAGATGGAGACAATTCCCTGCTCACAGAGGCAGTGAGCAGCAGGGAAGCCTCTTGGGCCCAGTGCTGCCTGGGGAGGCAGTCTGCAGGCACTGCTCAGTGGCCCCACAGCCCTCTGAAATGCTTAGCAGCAAGAGGCTGAGATCTGGCATGCCAGGAGGGGTATTCCAAAATGAAATGTGGTCTCTTAAGAACTCCAGAATGTCTTTGTCAACTCTCCACCACAAGAGAGGTCTAACCACAACAACTCTGTCTTTTATTATTCTTTCTAGGCACTATTTCATTGATCTGAAAACAGCTCTTGCTTTGCTTTTGGCTTTTTTGGGGTTTTTTGGTTGTTTTCTTTTTATTTTCCAAACCACCTAAACCCATGGTAGATTCTTGTGTGAACCAAGGTCTGCTGACAGAGTTGGTCTAATGTATTGGAGTGTGCTTTGTGAAGTATTGCTGAGAACAAAGCACTGAAACTGCCTTCCATGCAGCCAGTGCTGGAGCCCCTGGGACAAGAGGGATGTGGAGATGCTGGAGGTGTGCAGAGAAGGGCCCCGAGGATGCTCAGAGGGCTGCAGCAGCTCTGCTGTGAACACAGCCTGAAAGAGTTGGGGCTGTGCAGGCTGCAGAAGAGGAGGCTCCCAGGGGACCTTCTGGTGGCCTTCCAGGATCTGAAGGGGGCTACAAAAAAGCTGGGGAGGGACTTTTGAGGCTGTCAGGGAGTGAGAGGACTGGGGGGAATGAAGCAAAGCTGGAGGAGGGGAGATTGAGGCTGGAGGTGAGGAGGAAGTTGCTGAGCATGAGAGTGGTGAGAGGCTGGAATGGGTTGCCCCTGCAGGGAGGTGTTTGGGGCCAGATCCCTGGAGGTGTTTTTGACCAGGCTGGCAGAGGCTGTGGGCAGCCTGCTCTAGGGTAGGGTGTCCCTGGGCATGGCAGGGGGGTTGGGACTGGCTGATCCTTGTGCTCCCTTCCAACCCTGACCGATTCTATGATTGTGTCTCTTTCCTAGGGCTAGTACTTGGGTGCTCATACAATAAATATGCTCAGGACAACAACCTGACCAAAGAAAAAGAAGTTGCCCAGTGCTTCCCAGATTTCTCAAGCTCCTTCAGCTCATTCTGCACAGAGAAGGAGATCTGGACCACTGATTTTCTTGCCTTAAGATGAGGACTCCTTGAGGTTTCCTTCTCTACTCAGTCACCACAAGCATGTTCCAGATCACAGAACCACAGCCTTGTTCAATCTCATCCCCTTGGCCTCTGCCCACCCATCCAGCCTGGCCAGGGCCCTCCTACCCTCCAACAGATCCACAGCTGCCCTTGACATGGTGTCATCTGCAAACTCACTGCTGCTGGACTCAATCCCCTCGTCCAGATCATCAATAAAAATACTAAACAGGATGGGGCCCAGCACTGATGCCTGGGTGGGAAGAAGACACTTGTGCAAACAGCTCAGCCAGGGCAGCAGCAGTGCAGCCAGCTGAAGGGAAGGAAGAACCTGCAGACAGAATGCATCTGAAGTCCTCAAAACAAAACTGAAATTGGAAATAACTGGTTGGGGAGGGATGTTCTGTTCAACACTGACCTGCACACAGCGCTTCAGAGGGAGCAGGAGACTTCAAGGAGACTTTTGCAACTGTGCAGAGATCTTTGCTTGGTTTGAAGGACTTGGTTACTCCCCCTTGCCTGTATTCTTTAATGGCATCTACTTGATGGGCTTTTCCCCCTGCCACAGCTAATCAGGTTGCCAGAAGAAGTGCCCTGATTAGTAACAACTGGGCCCTGCACTGACACAGCCATGCCACTGCTCTCCTCACAGGGCTCTTCCTGGCAAGCAGACTTCCATTTGCTCAAAAAGAATTAAAAACCAGGGGCAAGATTCAGATTCAGCAGAAGAATCACAGAACCAGTCAGGGTTGGAAGGGAGCACAAGGATCAGGCAGTCCCAACCCCCCTGCCATGCCCAGGGACACCCTACCCTAGAGCAGGCTGCCCACAGCCTCTGCCAGCCTGGCCCCAAACACCTCCAGGGATCTGGCCCCAAACACCTCCCTGCAGGGGCAACCCATTCCAGCCTCTCACCACTCTCATGGTGAAGAAAATACAACTGAGCACACAGGGGCTAAGCTGAGGAACGAGGGACAAAAATAAAGCTGCAGAAATGCTTCTCTTATGATGCCATTGAGTTTATTGTTGCTATCACACTGTTAAAAAAAAAAAATTTCAAAAGGCATTTCCAATATATTCCAACCTCAGCAGCTGCAGGGCTCTGTGGTTCTATATTCAGGCAAATTAGTTCTGCCTTACTGCAGAGTCCCTCACAAGTCACCATTAAAGACATTTCGAGCCAAAATAAGGCTGAGGGTTAAAGCTGAACATATTTCAGAGTGGAACTCCAGATTCCCTCACAAGTCACAATTAAAGACAGTTCAAGGCAAAATAAGGCTGAGGGTTAAAGCTGAACATATTCCAGAGAGGAGCCCCAGCTATAAATTTAGCTTTTGAATAGCTTTTTGGTGCTAGATAATTAAGAAGCTACATTTCTGAAACTACATGGGCAGCTCCAGCTGCTATTTCACAATTAGTTTCCACTGAGGCTTTTAAATGAATAACTGCTGGGATGGCCTCAGACATGCCAGTGTTAATTAGGAGTGCTGTTTCCATGCAATAGTATCCATAGAATATCTCAGTGTTTTACTGGGTGATAGGTCTAAGCAGGCTTTTTTTTTTCCCCCCCACCCCTCCTCTCCACTAAAGATAGAAGAGAGAAATGTAAAGCAGGGCAAGACTTTGACTTCCAAGCCCTGTTCCAGAGAGAGGTTCAGGGTTCCTATGGAAGATAAACCAACTTCCCTCAGCTCCTCATGCTGGAAATGCAGGAGTTCAAGCACCACACCAAAGACACCACTGAGAATTTGCTACTTAAAAGGAATATTTTGATTTAGAGACACCACTAAGAATTTACTATTTAATAAGAATATTTTGATTTAGGGACAACATTAAGAACTTCCTATTTAATAGGAGTATTTTGATGTAAGGACACCACTAAGAACTTGCTATGTAATAGGAATACTTTGATGTAAGGACACCACTAAGAACTTCCTATTTAATAGGAATATTCTGATGTAAAAACACCACTAAGAACTTTCTATTTCATAGGAATATTTTGATGTAAATACACCACTAAGAACTTGCTATTTAATAGGAATATTTTGATTGAGAGACACCACTAAGAACTTCCTATTTAATAGGAATATTTTGATTTAGGACCAACATTAAGAACTTTCTATTTAATAGGAGTATTTTGATGTAAGGACACCACTAAGAACTTGCTATGTAATAGGAATATTTTGATGTAAGGACACCACTAAGAACTTCCTATTTAATATAGAATCATAGAATGAGTCAGGGTTGGAAAGGGACCACAAGGATCAGGCAGTCCCAACCCCCCTGCCATGCCCAGGGACACCCTACCCTAGAGCAGGCTGCCCACAGCCTCTGCCAGCCTGGCCCCAAACACCTTAAAGAATTAGAACTGAAAACTGCTATCACCAAAAGGTCAGAGCATAAAGCTCCTGTGGTAGCTGCAAGCAACCTTGAGCTAAACCCCCCTGGAGGCAGGAGCCTGCTAACAAAGCCCACACATCTTGAGAAATCAAAACCATGCTGCTCTGAGAGAAGAACACTTGGAAAATCAGAGCAACCAGTTTGAAGCATCCATTTGCAGGTTGTTTTGCCCAAGCACAGAAGGAAAGGAAGTGACAATGGTGCTGCTGCAGCCTCCTTTCACAGCTTCTGTGCAATGAAAGAAAACCTCTCCTTGAAACACTAAGGATGTCTCCTCCTACACAGCATCACCTCTGCACTGGGTGCACGACTCAAGAGGCTGATGATGCACTGCAGCTTTCAGCTGTTGGCTCTCTGCACTGCACAGGCACATTCCAATAAGCTGCTCACCCATGGACTCCTACACTCCTGCACTGATCATCCTTGTGGCCAGCACTGCAGCCATCATTGGAGGTGAGGTCCTGAGGGGCACAGTGGAATGGGATGGGATGGGATGGGATGGAAAGGGATGGAAAGGGATGGAAAGGAATGGGATAGAACAGAATCAGCCAGGTTGGAAGAGAGCTCCAAGCTCACCCAGTCCAACCTATCCCCCAGCCCTAGCCAATGACACCAAGTGCCCCATGCAGGCTTTGCTTGAACACCTTCTCGGCTGCCCTGCTGCCCACACTCCTCTGGCTGCAGCCAGCACACAGCTGCCTGCTGGGCTGCAGGAAAAGGGCACTGCTGGTTCCTGCTTGGGGAGCTGCTCAACAACCAACACCCCAAGGCTCTTCCTCCCTGGCTGCTCCCAACCCACTCTGCAGCCAGGCTGGAGTTGTGTTTTTTAGTCTGGAGAAGAGAAGACTCAGAGGGGATCTAATCAATGTTGATCAATATCTGAGGGCTGGGGGTGAGGAGGGGGGGGACAGGCTCTGCTCACTGCTCCCTGCCATAGGCCAAGGAGCAATGGATGGAAGCTGCAGCACAGGAGGTTGCAGCTCAAGACAAGAGGCAACTTCTTGCCTGTGTGGGTCCCAGAGCAGTGGCACAGGCTGCCCAGAGAGGCTGTGGAGTCTCCTTGTCTGGAGCCTTTGCAGGCCTGTCTGGATGTGTTGCTGTGTGCCCTGAGCTAGATTGGATGGTCCTGCTCTGGCAGGGAGGGTAAAATCCAAAATAAAGCAATTCTTCTGTAAAACCCAAAATAAAGCAATTCCAGCAGCTTTGAACTGACTGAAAACAGAGAGAAGGTTGCCCAAGGAGGTGTTTGGGGCCAGATCCCTGGAGGTGTTTTTGGCCAGGCTGGCAGAGGCTGTGGGCAGCCTGCTCTAGGGTAGGGTGTCCCTGGGCATGGCAGGGGGTTGGGACTGGCTTAGCTCTTTGGGTCCCTTCCAACCCCTGGCTGGGATCCTGTGCCTGGTGGGGTTTGCCCAACCCAGCTGCAGGACCCTGCAAGTTGGACTTGTTGAACCTCATACAACTGGCACTGGCCCTCTCCTCCAGCCTATTGCTACTGGTTCCATACTCTGGGAAACATTTAGTGTCTGAATATTAAACTGCTATGTAAAAAAAAAAAATAAAAAAAAATTCAAACTGTTCATTGGTTTGAGAAGCAAAACATTTTTGCTCCTGCTTGCAGCTGTAGAAAATCCTGAGTGTTTCTAGCACTAATTTCAATGTCCTGGTATCTTAATATAAACATGTCCCACAGCCATTTAATACTCAACAGAAAAGTATCTGGGAAGAGAGAAGATGCTTATAGATGTGGGTGCTGCTGAAGAGTTTCTGAACAGCATTTGATTTTCCAAACCACATGGGAAAGAAAAAACAGATTTGCAGGCCGACTGCTGGCTGTGTGCTTCTCACACCAACCCCTGCTCACCATTCCTTCCTTCCCCTCACTCCAGCACTATCAGCACAGCCACAGAATTGAGCAGGACTCCTGTTTTTGTTTTTGTGGAAGGACTGCAAGCCAGATCTGGGCATTAGACACTTCTCACAAGCATGCTCTGAGTGATGGCCTTCAAAACCCAGGCAGACAGCAGAAGCTTCAGAACTCTGCTCTGTCATTTGCAAACCTTGGGAAGCTTCAGAATCAGAAAAGAGTCACCTAAGGAAGTGGGAAGCCTGGCAGACCCTGACTGTTTATACTGAAACAAGGATTGCACTGATGGAAACTAAGCAAACAAATTGTGTGCAGCTACCTTTGCTTGGCTAAACCTTGTACTTGCAATCTTCTCTTGGGGGGTGGAAGGGGGGAGGTGTGTAAGTGTTTAAAGAATTTCCAATTCCATTCACAAATTGGATCCAGCCTATGGACAGCTTTTGTTGCTTTGATCTGTGAAAGATCTACACATGAAAATGACCACGGAACATCCCGACCTGGGCTGCTCAGCTTTGATGTGTGACATGAATGAAATCCTTGGCTTTCAGGAACGATGGCTCCAGAGTGTAGACAACAATTCAGATTCCTTCCTGGCCAAGCTGAGGACAGCTTGTCAGCCTGCTCACCTCAGCTCCCACATCACACTCATGCTGGACTGTATGAGCAAGGGCTTCTCACAGCAGCCTCCAGGCAGCCTGCGCTCCCCTTGCCCATGCTCAGCCAGTGTACCTGGGCCTTGGACCTCAACATAGAATCCTAGAATCAGTCAGGGCTGGAAGGGACCACAAGGATCAGCCAGTCCCAACCCCCCTGCCATGCCCAGGGACACCCTACCCTAGAGCAGGCTGCCCACAGCCTCTGCCAGCCTGGCCAAAAACACCTCCCTGCAGGGGCAGCCCATTCCAGCCTCTCACCACTCTCATGCTCAGCAACTTCCTCCTCACCTCCAGCCTCAATCTCCCCACCTCCAGCTTTGCTCCATTCCCCCCACTCCTCTCACTCCCTCACAGCCTCAGAAGTCCCTCCCCAGCTTTTCTGTAGCCCCCTTCAGATCCTGGAAGGCCACCAGAAGGTCCCCTGGGAGCCTCCTCTTCTGCAGCCTGCACAGCCCCAACTCTTTCAGGCTGTGCTCACAGCAGAGCTGCTGCAGCCCTCTGAGCATCCTCGGGGCCCTTCTCTGCACACCTCCAGCATCTCCACATCCCTCTTGTCCCAGGGGCTCCAGCACTGGATGCAGAGCTCCAGGTGGGCTCTCAGCAGAGCACAGCAGAGGGGCACAATCACCTCCCTGGCCCTGCTGCCCACACTGCTCCTGCTGCAGCCCAGCCTCTGCTTGCCTTTCTGCCCTGCAAGTGCACACTGCTGCCTCAGCTTCAGCTTCTCCTCCACCAGCACCCCCAAGTCCCTCTCCTCAGGGCTGCTCTCCAGCCACTCCCTGTCCATCACAGTGGATCTGTTCATGGATAATCTCTGCAACTCTATTAACATCTCATGTCAGAACTAGCTAAAAGGAGCCCCCCTGGGGATGCCTGGCAATTACCTACAGACTTGGCACAGTATTTGGTGCACTGTGGCCTTTATCCCATAGCAGAACTCGATGGCAGCTCAATTTCAGCTCTCTGCTCTCTCTCAGCCTTCAAACCATTTCCCCTTGGCCTGTCTCCAGACACCCTCTGCAGCCTTTCTGCAGGATCCCTTCAGGCACTGGCAGCAGCTCTGAGGTGCCCCTGGAGCCTTCTCCTCTGCAGGCTACACCCCCCCAGCTCCCTCAGCCTGTGCTCACAGCAGAGCTGCTCCAGCCCTCTGTTCCCCAGGCCTGGCAGCTGCCTCACTTGCATCCTTTTCCAGTCTCTCCTTTACTCTGTTCCTCATCCCTGTGCCAAGGCCTCTGTTTACCAACAAAATTCTTCTCCACACAAGTGGCAGTTTGTGCTTGGGCACCAACAAACACCAGCAGAGCTCTGTAAGGCAATGCCCCTTCACTGGGCTTCAGGAATCCAAAATTAATGAGAAGTTCTTAGGACAAACAAATCAGCTCCTGGGCTTCAGGGGGAAACAACAAAAAAAAACCCCAAAACCCTAACATCCTGAAATGAGAATTTGTCTCTTCCTGTGAGACCAGCTACAAATGTGCCACTCTGCTCCCTCCAGCAGCCCTGCATTTACCACTGTGCCACACAGACCTCTCTTTGCCACCTGCACCAATTGTCTCAACCCGAGCATTGAAGGTCCTGCTGGAGGAAAAAGCTCATTTCAGACTAATTTTTAGGTGCCATAAGAAAAGCGAAGCTGCTGTGTTGATGCATTTTTAATAACAACTGGGAAAAAAAAAAAAAAAGGTTTCTGCCCAAAGTTTTGGGGGACATTATTTTCCACTCCCAGTTTAGCTCTGTCTCCCAGCCAAGCAAGGGAACTGCTTTTTTTTTTCCTAAAGGCACAGATGGAGCCACTTCAGCTTGCAGGCCACAGTGGCCCAGTTTGCTTAGCCTGACTTGCAGCCACTGCAGGCTTCACCTTCTGCTAATAATAAAGGAGCCCACTGAGTTTTGCATGTATATATCTGTAGCAGAAATACAAAAGCTCTTTGGAAATTTCTGCTGAGCCCTCGGCCATGAAAAAAAGAAGAAGGAAAAAAAAAAAACCCAAAAGCTTCCCAGAGCCTGTAAAAAGATGGTTTCTAAATGAGAAGCAAAAATTCTCCCCCCTGAAACACTACAAAAGCTGACATTAATTGCATGTGGTTGTAGTTCAGACCTAAACAGAAGACTGCTCAAACCCAAGTGACACCACAAATTAAGTTTTGTGTCCCCCACACCAAGAACATTGTCAAGGCAGTGGGTCAGGCAATGATTTGTTGCCTTTTACTCCATTAAAAGCAGCAGCAGCTGCAAATTAGAGGAGGAGAGGCTGGAAAAAGAAAAGACAGAAGATGCCACGTTGGGGATGCTGAGAATGCTGCAGCAGTTAATTATTCTCTATTCAACAGCCTGATGATTTTTTTTTTTTTTAAGAGTCTCTTCATCATAAAAACACTCAGGTTGGAAAAGACTCTGGAGGTCATCAGGTCCAGCCATTAACTTTACTGTACCAAGGTCACAGTTGATATTTGCCAGGAAACCTTTCCCCAAGATACTCACTGCACAGCTTGTCAGGAGGAGGAGCAGGGGGACAGGCTCTGCTCACTGCTCCCTGCCATAGGCCAAGGAGCAATGGATGGAAGCTGCAGCACAGGAGGTTGCAGCTCAAGACAAGAGGCAACTTCTTGCCTGTGTGGGTCCCAGAGCAGTGGCACAGGCTGCCCAGAGAGGCTGTGGAGTCTCCTTGTCTGGAGCCTTTCCAAGCCTGTCTGGATGTGTTGCTGTGTGCCCTGAGCTAGATTGTCTGGTCCTGCTCTGACAGGGAGGGTTGGACTGGATGAGCTCTTTGGGTCCCTTCCAACCTCTGACTGGAATCCTCTGCCTGGGGTTGGCCCAACCCAGCTGCAGGACCCTGCAAGTTGGACCTGTTGAACCTCATGCAACTGGCACTGGCCCTCTCCTCCAGCCTGTTGCTACTGGTTGCATACTCTGGGAAACTAAACTGCTCTGTTAAAATAAAGGAACTCTTCAGGTCCCTTCCAACCCCTGACATCCTAAGAGCCTGTGTCTGGCTCACCTGCACATGGTCTGTTTTGACAGGGCTAATCTGGATGCCAGGGGCTGAGGCACAGTCTCAGCACGAGCTGTAGGTGAGATGTGTAGGCAGAGTTCTTAGCAGCCTGGGGAGTCGTTCTGATTACCTTTGCCTATGCTTTGTACCCAAAAGTCCCACAGCAACACCTTCCTGCTTCACTTCCAAAGTGATGCTCAGTGCAGGGAGAACTCTCCCCAGGAGATGCTTTGTGCTCCTCTGCTGAAGTTTTAAGCAGCTCCAGCTACAGAGTTATGTTACCTGCTCCCATCCACTGTGGGAGCAGGTAACAAATTCCATGTCAAGGAATCTCAAAACCACCTCTGCTGTGGGGACAGGATGATGGGAGCTGGGGTTGACCAGCCTGGAGAAGAGAAGATTCCAGGGGGAGCTTAGAGCTGCCTGCCAGGCTGGGGGTTGGAGCAGACAATCTCTGAGGTCCCTTCCAACCTGAGCCATTCTAGGATGCTCTGAACACCAAAAGACCACCCACCACTGGCTTCAATATTGCCTCATAAAACTCTGCAGGGTAACCTGACACTCTCTGCTGCTGTAGCTTAAAAGCACTCAAGCCAGTGCAGTTGGGTGATTAAAGGAGCACAGAGCAGGCTAAGTCGCCTGCCAGCTGCTCAGAGATCAGGAAGGTCACTGCAGCAGCTACAGGAAAGGACCAAAAGTGGAGGCCATTCCTCAGAACAGGCCCCAGGAAGCATGGCCTTGTCAGGCTGCCCACCAAGAGGCCACCAGCAAGCACAGTCTGTGGCCCAGTGCTGATTTGTCCTTGCTGCCTTGATCCCTAATGGACTGCAGCACATCCTGGGGGTGTGCAAACCTGAAACCCAAACACACACTGCCCAAACCTGGCTCACAAGGGGTTAGAATAGAACAGAATAGAAATAGAAATAGAAATAGAAATAGAATAGAATAGAATAGAATAGAATAGAATAGAGTAGAATAGAATAGAATAGAATAGAATAGGATAGAATAGAATAAAGCCAGGTTAGAAGAGAGCTCCAAGCTCATCCAGCCCAACCTATCCCCCAGCCCTAGCCAATGGCACTCAGTGCCCATCCAGGCTTTGCTTTAACACCTCTTGCTTGGAGCTCTCTTTCAACCTGGCTGCTTCTGTGATTCTATGATTTCAGGTACAGCCTGATCCAGCTGGGGCTGACCCTGCTGACTGCAGGGGGTTGGACAAGTATGCTCCTGGGGTCCCTTCCACCCCAATGCAACCTCTGACTATCTGAGGAGAGTGTTCCCTAGCAGAGGAAACAGAAGCAAAAGACTTATCCTGATCTGGGGGAGACCTCTGCTACCTGTGGGCACACAGAGTTAGCTCAGGCTGTGCCAGCCAAAGCCATTGGTGGTACCAGGCTGCAAGCTCTCTGCCATGGGAGCTCCTCTGCTACCTGTGGGCACACAGAGTCAGCTCAGGCTGTGCCAGCCAAAGCCACTGCTGGTACCAGGCTGCAAGCTCTCTGCCATGGGAGCTCCTCTGCTACCTGTGGGCACACAGAGTCAGCTCAGGCTGTGCCAGCCAAAGCCACTGCTAGTACCAGGCTGCAAGCTCTCTGCCATGGGAGCTCTGTAACACGTTTGATACGATGGGAGTTCTTTTGTACCTTTTATAAATTAAAGAATTAAACATACAAGGAGAAACACTAATTTAAGTGTTTCCACATGGAAATACGAAGGAAAAGGACAAAAAGCCTCTCTTGCAACTTCTAAGTGATCAGAGGAGAAACAGGAGAAGTTTCATGGTCTGCAAATCCTGGTCTTGACTGAAAGTAAAACTCTTGCTGTCATCCTGGAGGCAGCAAATGTTTTACTGCTGGGAAAAGATTTTGATGTTTGTAATTCCTATTGGAGAGCACCGCCGAGCAGTTAAAAATATTGCCACATCTGAGAAACAGACCAACAGGAAGTCTGGGACACTTGTTCAGCTGCATTGCTGTGACTTTTCTCACTTGGTATTATTTGCAACCATGCTTTTATGTCTGGCAACACACTGGCAGCTCTCCTCGGGGCCGTATATTACTTTTCATCCTGTTGATTACACATGCTCCGCTCCGGCTGCCTCGGGTCCAGGAGTGTGGTTCTGCCTGACACAATCCAGAAGCATGACTTCTTCACAGAAAATGTGTTTGCTGGGAGACAGCTCCTCAGAACTTTGCCTGCCCCCTCAGCTTTGATCTGCCTGACATTAAGAATCCTGCAGCTTGAATCTCTGTTTACCACCACTGCTGTTATTTAAATCCACCTCCTGCACGCTCTGTGGCTACTGAGCCCTTTGGTAGGCACTAAAAAATTCCCTTTCCTCCTAGGTGAACTTGGATAGGATAGGATAGGATAGGATGGGATGGGATGGGATGGGATGGGATGGGATGGGAATGGATGGGATGGGATAGGATAGGATAGGAT
>VWZI01017619.1:703419-723061 GCA_013396835.1 Psilopogon haemacephalus | reverse complement strand
GGAGGGGCTGTTCAGAAGGTCTTGTAATGACAGGATGAGGGGGAAAGGGTTTAAATTGGCAGAGGGGAGATTTGAACAGGGCATTAGGAAGAAATTCTTCACAGTGAGGGTGGTGAGGCACTGGAACAGGTTGCCCAGGAGGTTGTGTCTGCTCCCTCCCTGGATGTGTTCAAGGCCAGGCTGGATGAGGTCTTGAGCGACCTGATCTAGTGGGAGGTGTCCCTGGCTGTGGCGGGGGGTTGGAACTGGATGATCTTTGAGGTCTCTTCCAACCTAGACCATTCTATGATTCTATGATTCTATGATTCCCCTAAGTTTTTATATCACAGCTCACAGTAATTACGCTGTAAATCTTAAGTGGCAGGTTTTCATCCTCCAAGGTCTACTACATGTCTCTGTGATACATACCTCATTGGTGGATGTGAGTCTATTATTAACTTATGCTGGAAATCCTAGGATCTTCTCTTTCTATATTTAGTTCTGGAGGTGCTCAGTTTGATCCATGCTCCATTAGGTATTTGCCACATCAGTGTCTTCAACTGCTGATCTTATGCCATTGTTAGCTGGTCACACAGTGTGTCCTGGATTTTTAATCTTAGAAGGGTCTGACTTCCTGATAAGCATGTTGTGAGACAGTCATAGTCATAAGCATATTCTAAATAAAATTATAATAAATTGTTAATTATCATAAAATGTCAAAGTTATTTGGCTAATGAAAATTTAAGTCATTTACTTGTAAACTACTTCATTGCATAACCAAAGTATCTTTTCTACATCAAAATGATGTGAAATGCAGTAAAGGTTTATGTGGTTAAATGAAGTCCACAGTTTGTGCATTGAACTCCATAACATATACTAAGGCTCTCTATATTCCATGGTATTTCAGTGAAGCTTAGACCATTGCTTCAAGTTAAACTTGTTATTTTCTGAGAGGAAATGGACTTACATGCACCCTTCATTGCTGAATCAGCAATGCTAACACTAATTAGTATCAGCATTAAAACCCCCACCAAGATATGACACTGAAATTTAATGAAGGCTGGATAAAATTGAAGCTTGCATTCTTTAAATATTTATACAGTACATCAAAACAAATGAAACTGGAGATTCCATTTCCAGCATGAGCTGCAATGTTGCTAGAATGGGGTCTACTGTGTCATGCCACTTATTTTCATTTCTTTGATATCTTTTTTTATGACACTTCTGCTGAATTAGTAATCAGGGACAAGAGACAGAGTCACACTGCTTGAAATCTTCAGTATTCCTAAGAGTAAACAGATATCCAGCGAAGCAAGTTAGAGAGACCTTTAATTCTATGAATTATTTTGAGAGCATGAAAGGCACTTTCACAGATCAAGTTTACCACAGCACTGAAAAATGTGTTTGCATTAAAATTTGTAAACTTCAAAGAAAAACACCTACAAAAAATTCTGTCTTTTTAGTACAAATTCATTATTGAGGTGATCAGGTCTGAGTGTCTCTGGGGGGTTGGGAAGAGAGACTGTAGAACTTGGTAGCAAGAATTATTTTTCTATTACCTTTTTTTTCTTTGTTTTGGCACAACATAAATGTAGTAGAAGATCAACTGTAGTATCAGTGACTCCCAAGTGCCCATGACATTTACTAAATATTTGGTGAAGTATTTAAATAAATGTAGAATAGTAACAACTGCTTCTGCCATTGCTTCTTTTTTTTTTTTTTTTTTTTTTTTTTTTTTTTTTTTTTTTTTTTCCAAACTCTTGAACATTGTGGTTACACAGAGCCCTGGAATCAAATCCAAAGCTGTGGTCTTCACGGATGAAGTGCTGCTGCACACACAGAGGTCTCTGCTGTTATTGCTTTTGATATAGATCATTTTCATCACCTATGTGGCATACATTTTCTTTTACTAAAGATAGAATGAAGAAACCAGAATAAGGTGTGATCTCAAATTTGAACTAAATAAAAGACTGGAAGAAAGACATAATAACATACAAAACACTACAGACAAGAAAATGAAAATAATGTACTTACTGTTGAAGCTGATCAGTATGTATGTTGAAACTGAAACATGGAAGAGTCACACTGGGCCTTATGAAATCACATTCCAACAGAAGTATGTTACCTGGGGAAATTGTAAACTCTCAATCATTTAAAGTGTCTCAGATTAAAACTACTTCTGTTACAAATTGCAGAAATATGGCACTTTAGGGTAGGACAAATGTAGGTGCTTTTTTGAGATCACTCCCAGCTCTGTAATTCTGTAAGGAATTCATGCACTCGTGCTTTAAGAAGGAAATGAGATGCTCTCAGATTCCCTCTTACAATGTGTTTGTGAAGTTTGCCTAATTAGTTACTGAAGAAAATGTCATCTTCATTTGTCATTAGAGAAAGGAGCAATATTTTGGCCAAGATTTTTTTTCTCAATTCCTTGAAAGTGTAGACACAGATCACTGTCATCCATCATTTTGAATAGTGATTCTTTCTAAATGGCAATGATTGTACAAGTTGACCAAACATCCAACTCATCTTGTATATGAACTGCAGTAGTGTTCAGCAAGGAGACACCCACAGTCATTCTTTCTTCTCTTTTTCCTTGCTTTAGAAGACTTTACGGACCTGTAGCAGTCCATTTAGTTTCTTTCACTTAAAAGGACCATACTTCCCAACACTGAAATCCATTTGGGGGAAGATGACAAGAGAAAATGGCCCAACTCTCACATCCTTTTTGTTAGGAATAGAGCACTTTCAACGACAAGAAGATACTTAACTATAGTAAGCTAACATTCCTTATTAAATGTTTGAAATGTTTTACACTGATACTCTGTGGCCGTGGCTCTTACTATTTCATTGCATGGGAAGGGTTGCCTCGGACTCTGTCTTGATTCAACAGCTCATGTTTTAAAAGAAAGTATAGAAATGGGAATGTGGAGTCGAGGAAGACTATCACCTACCTTACAAATCCCATAAATGGCATGCCGTATTTTAGGCCAATATTAAAAAATATTAACATTTTTGTAGCTTATGGATGTGAAAGCCAGTAGTTTCTTATAATTTTGTTGATACAGTTACAATCCACACACAAGCTATCCAGACTTTGGCTGAGTTGGAAATCAAATTTCAAAATCACTTTCCACATTAACTATATTTTACCAAGAGTATTTCAAGTAGATCTGATCTTCATGCACCAAAATTAAAAGCTCTGAACACCCTAGGCTGAAGTCAAATCCAATGTAAGTCCAGTCAAAATGCATTTTTGCCATTCCAAGAATTTAAGAATTTGTACAGGGTTTCTGCAAGCCATTTTTAGTTCAGCAATGTATAGATCTAATTTTCAAAGAGTTTCAGCTTCCAGAAACCTCCACTACCTACTTCAGAGCAAGTCCACCAGCTGAATCTCATTTGTTTATGTATTTATTTATGTGTTTCATTCATTTACGTATTGGTCCTAGAATAGAAAAGGTATGAAATCTTCTGCCAGCTACTGGGTTTTGCTAAACACTTCCTGCTTGAGCCAAGCTTGCCAAAAGAATTGTAGAGGTTCATGTTCTACCTGATGAACCTTCCTCAGTAAATTACAGCAATGGCCAAAGACCGTTTATTTCTTTTCTCCTTTTTCTTTCCCCAGACTTTCAGTAGCACATTGCAGTGAACTTGCAGTGTTTCCCTCTGCCCATGTTCTGTGCATATTCATGAAGTTTTTCAGCTCTCAAGTTCCTAAAGAAATTTCTGATTTGGCATAACCTCAAGTTCTTCTTTTAAAAACAAACACTATCTTCTTCGCTTTGGCACACTCTTTGTTTTTTCTGTCAGGCTTTTCCCCTCCCTCCTTCATTGCTTTGTCTGTTTTTCCTCTATGTCACTCAATTCCTCAGTGAAGACAGTGATCAGCCTTAGAAAAATCCATGTTTATATGATGATCGTCTTAACTTAGAGCAAAGCTACTCAATAACATCATAAAAAAAAAAACAAACAAAAAAAACACACCCAACTAAACACTTTTCTAGGGCACTGTTAGATAATGTCTATTTCACACTTTCCAAAATTTTCATGTGCTTCACTCATTAGAAAACTGGTTTACTTTGTGTCAGCTTTTGAGGTTTGTAATAATGATGCTGCTTAAGGCTTTGCCTCACTTTAACATGGATTTTTGAGAAATGGCAGGAATTGAGCATGAGATTTGCGATCTCCCATAAGAAAAAAGTATTCTGTCATGATCTGCATCTTTCTGTGGTAACTAGGTTCTCAGAAGATGCACCAAAAACATCATCACAGGCAGACCAGGATCTGCTGAATGCTACTTCAGGCAACCTCACTCCTATATGGGAGCATTCTGCAGTATGTGCCAAATCTGCTGAGGAACTCTGAATATAGTTCTTCCATCTTCAAGCCTCTGGATGTAGTGGAGATGAAAAAAATTATGTAAATTAATCTTGCCAATATGTTACACAAAGGCCACGACAGAAGGAGGCTGTATTGCACTTTCCCAGTCTTTCTTATGCATACATGGCCATGTATAATGACTCCTCAATTAATGAAAAAGAAGTATTACAGTTCTTCACCCAAAGGAATCTTTGGTAAAAATCAGGCTGGAATAAATTGCTGCTCTGTTGATTTACATGGTAATTTTGCAATTGATCTCAACTGCACGAAGATTCCCCTCTTTGGTTAAGATAAATGAGGCCTGTGGAAAGATCTTTAAAGGTAACAAATATTTCATGGACATCTTGTACATCTTGTACATCATATTTGATGTTTTCAGTTTATTTTTCTGACATGCATATTCATTTGTTAAACTGGATGAAAAATAAATCTGTCCGTATGCATATTAATGTAACTTTAAAAAAATAGTTCATTTACATACATTAAATTACAAATACATGCTTTTTTTTTTTTTTTTAGGGTTTACATCAACTATTTAAGATGGTTTCTTCAGGGTTTTCAGATTTTCATCTAGGTTTGTCTTTAGTGACTTTCATAGCAGCAACTGATTGCTGCATTCATAGTGATTTATGTGGAAAGGGAGGCATATGAGAGCCCTGGAACATTAGTTAACATTTTGCTGGCAATCAGAGTGGCTTTGGCAATGGGTTTTAGATGACCTTAACATTCATGTCTAAAATATACACAATAACTAGCCTAACCCTTTACCCTATGGTTGATCTTTTAAAACAGTGAACATAAGATAAAGATCTGTTGTGGTTCTCTTCTTGACTCTCCATAACATTTCATAAATAGGTCACTTTTAGCTTGTTTATATAAATTTATTCCCCTTCTGGGAATGCTGGGCTGTGATAAATGGTTCTTTCTAATTACTTTGTTTTTAAAATAATAATTAGGGATTACTGTTACACTTAAAAATATTTTAAATATGAGTATCTTCTAAGACAAGAGCATGGTTTTTTTGTCTGTTGCTGACAGATGAACTACAAATGTTTGCTCCTGTTCCTTTTAAAATCAATATCATAGTCTCTACATATGTGGACTTCTCTCTTGACAAAACAAAATGAAGATCTGGTTCTGCAACTCAGTACTCACTACCACAAGTCATTTTAACTATAAGGAAAGAATGATAGAGACCACGGAGACTTCTTTGGTTTGTAATCATTATACTTAACGGGCATCTAAAGGATCAGATCTCATTTTGTCATATTTGTTTTAAAATACAATCTGTTGTCTTACAAATTTGTATATTCCTTCAGGTACCAGCTGACCTTCTAATTCTCATTAATATTTTACTGCTGTTGTTCTAGAAACAATTTGCATGGTAAGTCAGGTCAGCTGGTGAATCGGTTGCCCAATAACTTCCCTCAGCAATGAGTAGCACTAGATACAGCAGAAGCTGTAAGAAGTTATCACAAGGATAGAGTAGACTTCCAGTGTTTGGCCATTATTTTTACCATCTTGATAATCATACCTTTCTTCAAAATAGTTAGTGGAATAATAGTGACAAATATTATGCCTTGGCTTCTACTTTTTCATACCATTGCAGCTTTAGAGAAAAGACAGGCTCTGAATGAGACTAGTTCTGCTACTCACTTAGTGGTGGGTTAGATCTGGAAGCAGATGGAATCCCTGAGACATGTCAGTTTAATTTTAGATTGTGTGTGCAATGCACATGTTGTCAATTACAGTGGTGTATGATGTCTTTCTAGGAAGGAGGTCTTTTTCTCTCCCACTGCGTGAAGATGCTAAGGACACATTTTGCAAGAGTTATTAGATCTTGGCTCTGTCTTAACAGCCTTCTTGAGGATAATATCTTTTAAAGATTCTTTCCAGCTCCCTCGAAACAAGAGATTCATCTCTTACTAGTCTTTTAGCAGTGGTGTGAAAGCTCCAGGTTTCAGATGGACTTCAGTGTTGATGTGTTTGTACACCTTCAACCAAGCAAGAGACTTGGCTGGGTTTTTTGTTTGGTTGGGGTTTTTTTGTTAGACTCCTATTGATCACAGTTCTGAGTAAACTGGAAAATCCCAAAACAGACTCTTACACAAATGTTAAGATGAATAGTTTAATAACATCAACTATCTAGCTTCTCAGTAGAGAAAAGAACAGAAGACCTGGATAGATAAGATTAGTGTCTAAATTGATCTAAAACCACTGTTAGATACAGGACAGCTTCAGATAAACAATTTGCTTGAGAAGGAGGAGGTTTTTCTGATCCTGTTCTTTGAGCCATTGGCAGCAGCAGAGCAATATATAACCTGCAGTGAAGTTTAACTGATGAGCAATTTACTCTTTGAGCAAATGTTTTATTTTTCTTATTCCAAAAATACTTTCTCTGGTTTCCTCTATCCCATCACTTCTGAAAGACTGCACTCCATCACACTGCATAGAATCAGCCTATCTCCACAATGACACCACCATCACAGATGAGACTTCCAAAGAAAACTTCTACCAGGCATCATTTTATCAAGAGGCTATAAAAATCGGGATGATTACCTTTCTGATGAACGTATTTGTGATACAAAACTCATACTTCACAGTTTTGAAGTGCCTACAGATACCACAGAAATGGGGGGGGAGAGGGGGTGGGAGTATGGCTCCTTAACACTGCTGTTTTTGAAACAGCATGTGAGATAAGACATTGTTATTGTATAAGCATAAACTTTAATTATTTGGTTTGACTGTATATTCATAAGTTCCAAGTGATGTCACAGAGAGAGAGCAGTCCACAACCCACTTCACATACTGGCACAGATGCAGCTTCACAAGCACATTATCTAAAAAAAGTCTATGTCACGAGCAGTGTCTCTGGTCCTGGCCAATCCAAGCCAGTCTCTAGAGTTCAAAACTACAATTTGACATTTGCAATAGAGGGAAGCAATAAATTCATATGTTCAACATCTAACTCATTCCGGCCAGCCTGCACAGACATTGTGGCTACAGAACACCAATAAAAACTAAAGCTGAACAATTTGCATTTGCATACAATACAGATGAATATTTGGACATATCCGTTCCTTTAAATGTAAAAACTTCCATAAATATTAAAATAATTTATCCCTTATTTCCAATTTGTTTTTTTGCAACAAAATCTTGAGTGTGGACATTGATTCAAAACTAAGTTTTGAAACATTCAGACTTGACTGTAAACCTTTCAGCAGGGTCATGATTTTTGCTTCTGAATACATGCATATCTGACCCCCGCAAGACCCTCACTGCTCTCTGTCTGGAAACAAAGAAAAATTTTAAAAAACAAAAAGTAAAAGACATCTGCCATCTGATTTGCTGACATGAAAGTAAAAATCAAACACCAGCTAGCTACCCTATGAATACAGTAAGCTAAGCTTCACACCTGCTATAAAATCAAACTCTAAACATTACACTTTCTCCTGACAAAAGATCCCTTTTCAGAAGTTTCCAAGTTTCACAAGAAAAAGGAAAAGATGCAAACCATGTTGAAGACCAGCTAGAATGTAGTGCAGTTGAAAAAAGAGAATAAACTGCCACCCACACATTGTACAAGCAGGAAATAAAATTTTATTGTTTTATTTAAGTATATTTATATCTTTAGAAGTATCTACATTGTCTGTCACCAGAGAAGGGTGTCTGTGTGTTAGTCTGGGGAAAATAATATGATTTATTTTGAATAGAAATATCCTTTTGGTTTTTTCCTTTAATTAAGATCAAGTCACAATTTCCGTGAATTTTGCTGGCACAAAAGATTCAGACAGCAGATTTGAATGATGGATATGTGAGTATTTGTGGAACCCAGAATTGCAAAAATATCCATTGGAAGTACTACTTGCAGATCTCATCAGGAAAAAGGACTATTGCCAAGCATCCAGTCCAACCAGCAATACTTTAAAAAACAAATTTTGGCTGTAGACAAACAATTTACACAGCAAAGATCATCTGGACAACATAAACACTTTAATACTCTCATATAGCAAGTATTTGTTCATTAATTTGACTAATTTTGTATTATGCTTAAAATAAATATTTGAATATATTTTTATTTTCTCAGCTTTTGCCAAACTTCAGTTACAGATTGATGTATCTAAGCTACAGGCATAAACACCAAATAGTGAGTGATATGCTGTAGGTATAGAAACATCAGTGGTAAGTAAAAAGAGTGGCTGGTTTAAATAAAGAGTTTTGATTTATTTTCTAATTCATCCTAGATCAGAAGTGGTGTTGATTTTGGTGTCTCTTCAAAAGACTGTATCTAGAACACTGCCTTCAAGTGGGGAGATGTGTGACTGTTGTCACTGTAAACTATTTCCATGAAAAAGAGGTTAAAAATAAGAGAAGAATGTATTTTCTATTTGAAATACTATGAGGTGGCCTATACTATAAAGTCAGCAGACAAGTCATCAGTACAACCAGCTCCCATTTTTAGCATTTTAAAGGTAGCTCCTATTTTGTAGCGAATTCCCCTTCAGCAAGCTGATTCATGCTTCACATAAACAGAAAAGGTGGAAGAGCTAAATCTGCAGATTACCTTTCTCAAACAGTATGTCAGCATTTTGAGGGACTAATCTTTTACAAGATCTTTAAAATCATTAAAGTACCTCCTAGATCAGTTGTGGAAAAATGCAAGCTCTAACATCTAGACCAGGATCTCCCCACAGATCACAAAATTATATCTGAATGCAGACAATGGGCCATGCCTACCTCTCTTCATGTGTCTATGTTTAGGCAGAAGATACTACCCTCAGGAATGCAAATTTTGAGGATGACATTCTTGACAGGACTTGGTAGCTCTTGTCCCTGACAGCAGCAACTTAAAAATATAAAAATTAAAAATCTCAAGATGGATGCATACTATTTGAGACATTAAGAGGCAGGCTTTTCATGTTTCAACCACTATTTTTCCAACTCTTACTTTTTTAATCATAAGTACAAAGTCAGGTTGTAAATTCAAGATGAGTTGATTTTAAAAGTCTTTTGTAAGCCTATAGGAAGAAATACTGAAGTATCCTAAATACCACTCAAATCTCTATATAAATAACTTCACCATAAATATATTTGAGCTACATTTCTGAATACACTTTTTAAAAATTTGTGGTGTATTCCTGTTTATATAAATATATAAATTGGTCATACATTTCAGTATTTGAATTCTTTTTCTGTAAACTGTTCTGTTTCAATCCATTAAGTAAAATTTTCTTACCTATGTTACAAGAATTTATTCTGCAATCAGTTTTTGTCTCTGAATTGGGAAAGTGGTCTTTCTTAGGACCAAGTCCAAGGCATTTATGGCTGTATGAAATCAACTCCATTTAATGACATGGAATTTTTTGTTTGTTTTCATATCTAGATAGCAAAAAAAATAATGAATTCGTGTGGAGAGGGAATTTCCCATGAATATCTCTACCCATCACATAATAAATAAAATACTATTAATAGTAAATGCTACCATCAGTTTGTGGTCCAATGATATTTTCAATACCCACTTTAAACTGACAGTGAATAAACTTTCCTTCCTCGTAGAAAGAGATAGCACATGGAGGAAACAGCACCTGTGGTCTTTCTTTGAATTCTGCAATTAGTTTCATTATTGATGGTATTATTGAAGATATCAGGGATATCTTCAATACTGAAGATATAGAGGGATACAAAATTTTCCACATCTTAGTCTGACCTCCCAATATTTAAAATTGTAAAATCCACAGGTATGAACTTAAAATGCAGTTTATATTACTTCTCTTATCTCCACTTGAAACTGGGGTTAACTAATAGTTCGTGATATGGCAGCTTCATTTCTCTATAGATTTTCATTACAGTCATCACATTACATTGACTCATAGAGCCGAATATCTGAATTAGGATTAGAGCCAAATGTATAGCTGCTGTGCCATAGCTCACTGAGCAGAACAACAAATGATGATCAGTTCCTGGACACTTCAATATTAGTGAATCTACTGATTTATTAATAACAATAATGTGTTATTGACTTAGTTTGCTCGTTAAATTAATGGAAGTTGGAGAAACTAAAAAAAGAATCCTAGAGGGGTTTAGTTTCCATGCCTACTTGTTTGGATCAGTAATCCCTTTTATTTTCATTTATTTTCTCCTGGTTTTATAACTGGATTAATTTGGTTTAAATTACCTTCCTATTAACTAAAATTTCCCAGAGGTTCCTGGTTATTGTATTCAGCTATTTCAGTAGTGATTCAATTCCACTGAATACACCATCTACTGAAATAATGAAGTAGTAAGGAAATCAAATACATGTTCCCTACAGATGTTCAACCTAAGACATACTGGAGCTGCCAAATCCACCTTTAGGTCTACAGATCTACAAATACTGGGCTAAATGCAAGGATCGGTTTATAAACTGGATAGCTGTACT
The DNA here is from genome assembly GCA_013396835.1 of Psilopogon haemacephalus. Classification (NCBI taxonomy): domain Eukaryota; kingdom Metazoa; phylum Chordata; class Aves; order Piciformes; family Megalaimidae; genus Psilopogon; species Psilopogon haemacephalus. The sequence continues at coordinate 712,281 of VWZI01017619.1, read as the reverse complement.
AAAGTCAACTAGCAACCTTGAATTTAAGTACAATTTCCAGTGTTATAAGAGCTAAGAACTTGCGGCCAACAAAGACTTCAGTTGGGACTTTCTGCTACTCTGTCTCTGAAAACAAGGACACCATGAGTTCAATGCTTACATGTCAGGTTTAGAAGTTTAGCTTTGGAGACCAGATTTTCAAATCCATATTCACACCTCCAGATTTAGCCAAACCTCTTCTTCACCTTTTGTCTTGCATATTTTCCACACTAGCAGGAATGGGCTAAAGAAATATGCCAGTCCAGTGCTGGGAAGATTTTTATCCAGCATCTGCTTCATTATTTGGACATAAGATTGCATGTAAACTGGCATGCCTTGAAGAAGAGTTTGTTCTCCCATTCACTGTTCAGTCCCTTCTGATGCATCTCATTGCTCTCACAGGACTTCTAGAAGTAATAAGAGCTTTGCTTTTATGATCAACTTCATTCACTTTTTTTCCTGCTTCTGGGAACCTATTCACTGCTTTGCAGAACAGAATAGTATGTGTCATACAACTGGGACTGAAAATTCTGTCTCATTAAAATTACAAGTAACTGTATAATAGATGTGTTTCTCCAAATCAGAAGACACAAAATGCCCACCTTGTGAGTACAAGAGCTCAGATTTAAAAAAAAAAAATAAATTAAAAAATAAAGGAAAAAAAGTCTGAAACTATTATATGCCAGAGAAAAGAGCAGGAGACTTCATGGATTCTGAGTAAATTGTGCCAAGCACTGAATCCTCCTTGATGACAATTTTAATCTGAGTAAAAAGTTTGCAGAAATTTAGTGTTGTTTCCACAATGTGATAACTGGGCTGATACTCAGTGGAAAGGTCGTGTTCAGGAATATTAACAGCTCCGTCTGCTTTCCCCTTCCATTTTCTCCAGCTGATTAAATTGCTTTTATTATGGTTTATATAGTTCATGTATTTGATTAGGTACATTGGAAAGTTAAGGAAACTCTGAACCATTCATTCAAACATTTCCTTTGCAGTGCAGGAAAAAAGGGAGTTTGGTGAAAACACTGTGCCATTAGGGATGTTCTTCCTTCACTGTTTTGAAAATCTAGTTTTCCTTTTTGCAGCACTTTGAAATAGACTTATTAATCCATCGAGGGAAATAAACAGCTGGAAGTAAACATTTCCCAGCTGCTGGGGAAACACTAACTGTTTCCTAAGCCATATCCAAGCGGTCACCAAATAAGTGCATAAGGGGAAAGCAGTTTGTGGCCTGGATCTATGTCTGTGTTGATGAAGAAAGCAACAGTAGAGGGCTAGCCGACTCATTCCTCTTTAAGAATCATCAAATATCCAGGTTTTTAATTATTCATTGGTTGCTAAGACCAGCAGCCAACACTGTGCTCAGAGAGCTGCACTGGGCAGCCTTCACCATGCAATCTAAATTTGGCATATCAACCACATCCAGCACTCACTGGATGTTCAGTTGACATCCAGCAATGTCTTTCATGGGTGGTGAATGACAAAGCTGTTTGTGAAGTGCTAAAAAAGCCATTTTCCAAGAGAACTGCATTTCAAGGAAGAGTTTGGAAAGGAGTACACAACAGGCACCAAATGAATGACTGGCAGCTCAAAGGAAAGTGATGGGAAGTGGCACATTATTGAAAGTCTGGGATTTCTCCTTCTGCCACAGATAATGTTATTTTTCATGTTCTTTTCAAGAATGCTTACATAAACAGAGTTTTATGTGAGTAAAGAAACACAGAGAAAAACCTGTAAGATCATAGCTAATATAGTTCTACTCATAACACAAAATATCCCATCTGACGTGGAAAAAATCATCTTGGGTGCAATAAGGAGTTTCACGAAAGTTCAGAAATTCCAAAACAAAAATAAGAGTATGTAATTAACTGTCCTGTCACCACGCTCAGTTAAAATTGAACTGGCCCCACAGGAAAAAAATCCATCCTTAAGGCCTCATTACTGTATGGTCACCCACTTAACCTGTAGACACACCCCAGTAACACCACTGAGACTAGAAGAGTCTACCAATGTGAGGCTGCAGGTAGTCTTTGTACACAGCAGACCCAATGAGCAGAAACGAAAACTGCAGGACAGAGTTGGTTGTGCCTAGAGCACTGAAGAGGCCTCAGTAGTCTGTGTAAGTTTGTTAATAAACATGAGGGGCTGTTATTTCTGAGGTTTGAAAGTTCAACTAATAACAGATGGAAGAGCCTGAGAGAGGCCTTTCCCGACCAGAGAAAGAGTCTCACAACCTTATGTAGTTTTGTATTGCTGATGTCCTGCTTGTTCTCTGAAATGCAGTATGGTACTTCCTCCAGTCATGTGTCTGACCAGCCCCAAACGCTATGCAAGGTAAAGGAGGACAGGTAGAATTATGAACATATCAGTACATCACTAGAGGTAGAATTTAGCACATAGACCACTCCTGCCTAATATAACTTTAGAAGAAATCTGCTTTTACCTACTTCAATATTTTTTTACTGGGATGTTTTCTTCTCTGTTTTCTGAAAATGTACCTGAGACTTACCTGTAACCTGGTGCTAAACTCCTGGAGAATAAATAGGTAAAGAAAAAGGATCAAGAATTTACAAGATGTATATAAACTGAAATATCTTCACATGTATTTGGAAGAAAGCCTGGACAACTCTTGAAATAATTTTTTTAAAAAAAACATTGTTAAACAGATGAATCATTCACTCCTAACATGCAATTTAAGCAGTCTCAGCTAGAAGACAAAAAGCCAGAAAGAGAAAAGGTGTTATGATGAAAGAAGGGCAGTAATTATGTGGGTGATTGTTGTAAGTGAAGGAAGCAAGAGGACAAAGAGCTGAATGAGGTCAGAAAGTCAGAGAAAGACAGATTTGTGATGAGTTTTATTCTGGAACATACTTGATGCAGAAGGCAAAAAAGTGGTCAAAAAAGGCCACATTGAAATAGAGTCAACAGGTCCAGCGATGTGACAGATAAAACTACAGCTGCAGCAATATATGGACACACTAAAATGGAGATGAATAAGAGGAAGAAATATAAATTGAGGAATGGGCAGAGAAAGAATTATATCAAGATTGAGGAAGACAAAAGAAGACAAAGAATTAAAGAAGTATTAACACATGTGGAGANAAAAAAAAAAAAAAAAAAAAAAAAAACCCACAACTTTACCCTAGTATGAAAAACAGACAAAGTAGCAAAATAAAACACAGCAAAAGGTGATGCTGAGTGTCAGCAATAAGGATTTTAATAAGGATTTTGTGGTTGTAGCAAAACCATCAGTAGGCTTAATTCTCTCCTCACAAGTGCTGCAAAACTAGAATAGCTCCACTGAATTCAGCTAAGTGAATTTGCTATAAAAAAAATTAAGAAGCCCATAAACACAGATTTGAATGTTCTACCTGTATAATGTAAAGATACTGAAAATCAAATGCACGTTCCATCATGATATATCTAGTTAAGAGAGAAAACAAATTAGAAATCAGGAAAAGAGATAATCATCCCTTGGAAAATAATTGAGGTGCTTCATTATTCTGCTATTCAAACTTGGTAGTACAGTTCTTTAACTATTCAAATTCACATTTTCCTTAGAAGATATAATAAGAACTCAGAAACCTTGCAAATAATTTAACTATGTAATAGGGATTACAAGTTCTGTGGGCAAACTTTCAGTAATCACTGCCACTGCCATTTTTCTATAGCTACTTGTATCAGGAACTATAATACCAAATTAAACATTTTTATGTGTTTGGTGCAATGTTAAGACTCCAGTAAAGCACAAGCCTAAGGTGTAGGGAGCCTCAGCGCCAGCAGCTAAGGCACAGATTGGAGAAAGAACACACATTTTCAGTGATTAACCATGTTCTCCTCAGTTATAGCTATCAGTGGAATTACAGCCCCAGGGACAGTCTAAAGGGAAACGTAAGCTGGAAGTGGCAGAGATGTATGAGAATGACAGGGATTCTGGAACAGCCAGGCTTACCAAAGGGCATTGTCAAACAGTTCCAGCACAACACCATGCTGAAGCCACTGTTCTGCTTGCAGGCCTCATGCCCAATATTCCTGCCGAGCTTTGCCCTGTGTCATGTAAACATGTCTGCTGAGTATTCATGCCACAGTGCTGGGTTGAGTAGTGTGGGCAAATACAAAGTTAAATTGAAAGCTATCAATGTTTGAGGGGATGGTTATTTTCTATGTTCTACTGGATGCTGAGCACACTTCAGCTGCTTTTTGAGTTTAAATAAGGTAAATCTTGTTGTGTGAAACAGGTCAATATCTCACAGACTCTGACGTGACTCTTCCTAACACAAGGAAAGCATTTTTCACCATTGCAGATCCTTGAGTAGTTAAGCGTGCATGTGGCTAAAGTCAGTCCTCATAAAAGCCAACTGACTTCATTCCAAAATCTCCTATAAAGATGACTGATGTCATTGGGAGTCCCACCAGGGGTGAGTTTGGCCTGTGTTGTTCCTCCTGTTTAGTTATTGGATAACCTTGTAGAGAAGTGCATGCTCGGCTCTAAGACTCCATCTCTCAACAAAAATTCCAGGCCTGAAAAAGAATTACATGTGAATATAAAATTGTCTTGCACATTCCATTAGATCTCCCAGTTAAGTCACTGCTTTCAGCTGCCCTATGGAGGGGCTGAGCAGAAGAAGCTTCTACACCAGTGTGCTACACCTCTTGGGACTAAAAGAAGCAGCATTATCCCAAATTTACAGGTGAAGACACTAAAACAGGGAGTTGAAGTGATTTGCTCCAACTCACATGTGGTGACAGAGGTAGAAGAGGTATTGAAACTTAAGTACCTATGGCTTCTCGCCACTTAAGGCCATATATTCCTGTGATATATTTTTTCAATTTCCCTCTTGTCTCCCCGTCTCCCTTCTTCCCTGCCCCTGACTCCTCAACAGTGCCTGTAGCCACACAACTGGGAAACAGGGATTAATACATCCCTAGAGAATCTAGGATTAATATACAACTCTTGCAGAACCTTTAAAAACCCAGTGATTTGTGGTCCCCTTTTCAGAGACGCATGTAATCTGCAGATGAAAAGTAACTATTTGCTGTTTCACTCCATATAGTGAAAGAGGCTTTTGCTCTGTTTCATGAACATACGCTGAAAATCCCATCTGACAGGACTTCTTCTTGCATCTGAATATTTTAAAATCCAACAAGCTGAGAAGGCTGTGTAGAATCAGGTTCTTGCAGAGTAGCAATTCTTTATAGGCATAAAAAGAATGACTGGAATGTAAAGAGGGGGGAAAGAGAAAGATGTGCCAAGACATCTTTATATTTTCTCCCATAACTGGAAACAGTTAAGATTTTTTTTTTAATTGTTTCCATTGTAAATCTTGTAGGAAGAGACAAGTAGAGTCAGGTGCCCTGGTTTTTCCTCTTGCAAATTCCCATTCAGTGATGTTTTTATGATGAAAATGTAAAATTTAAAGCAACTGTGAAAATAGAATCAACTCTCAATTGTCAGACAGAGGCTTAAGTTTTATTCACTGCATGAATGTCAGATTAAAATACATGCAAAGAGAAAAAATAAAATGAAAGAAAGGGGAGGTAGTTAATCATTTAAATTATTTGTGACCCTGATTCAAAAGGCACAAGCCCCATCTAATTCCTTTCATTTACTCTGGGGGTTAGTAGGACTTATCACTTTTGACTGTCATGATTTTATCTCTTCTTTGCTTTCCCTGGAATCACTGAACTGATACTGCCTAGCAAAATTCAAAACATTGGAGTGGACAAGCAAATTGTTCACCAGTGAGTCTGAGAGCATGGCCACAGAAATAGCTTTCTGGGAAGAGGAAATACACATATGTGTAGTACAAACGACATCAAGAGGCTGTGTTCTCATCCTGTGCTCACTATGCCCACATAATTTTAATACAAATGTAATTCGGATTGTATCAATTCTGGGCATCTTTTGGTCTTTAACTCTATATAAAAATACATGTCCAAGGAAGATCTTGGTGGGCAGATCACCACACTTCAGCCTTACAAAGTAAATGCTTCTCATGCTGGGGTGAGCAGTTTCTCCACCTTCATGAACCTGCAGTTACAATGGTTTCCAGTATCCAGTAACATACAGTTTCTTACCTCACCACGGGTGATTCAGTATCCGGGTGTTAAGGAGGTGATGGAGCAACCTTGGGAAAACCTCAGTGAAATGACCCTCCCTGCATCCTTCCCCCCCTCTCTTTGGGCTCAACTCCGATTTCCACCCTGTAGTCAAGAACCCTAGAAATTGATTGGCTTCAAGGGACAGAGCTTTTCACTTCGTTCCTCCAAAAGACCCCAGGAGCATCCCTGTTCCTTTACTCTGTGCCACAAACGACAAAAGAGGGACAGCAAAGTCCATTGGGGATTTTTTTTTTTCACTTAAAAAGAAATATGGATGAGGGGGTGGGAGAGATCACACAGTCTGTAGGCTGACAGCTAACGCCATTCAGTGCTTGAAGCTACAGGTTCGTCCTCGAAGAGGAGCGGGATGCCGTGCTCGGCAGCAGAGTCCTCCTGCGGCTGCCGGGCACAGCCCGAAGCGCAGGGGGGAGCAAGCGCCATTTTTCCAAGCAAAGCTACACAGGCAGCTGCCCTCGCAGGGGACTCGCAGGGGGAGAGGCAACCTCTCCCGCTGAGTTAGAGGAAGGCAATACAGCTAAATCCCACCGGAGGAGCAAGGGGTGTGTGCTGCGGCAGACGACACTGCACCACCTTCAGAGGCAGCAAACCGACCCCGATAGACGCTACCGAGAAAACGCAGTCCGGCCCGGTCCGTTGCTCTACTCGGTAACAGTGCTAGTCCAAAAAAATTATTTCCTTACTCCTGCCGGGCTTCGCGCAAAACTTCGCACAGAGCTCTGCGCTCGTCCCGCGGTGGCGGCTACGGGCTGTCGAACCATGGAGGCCACCCCAGGCTTCTTGCAGGCTAGGGTGAGCGCTCTCACTTGTACTGAACGGTGGGCTTTCCGGTGCCCCAAAGCAAAGCAAGCCGGCTTCAAACTCTGCCCGTTCTCACCCCTTCCGGCGCTGGGCGCACGACCTCGGCACCCTGCGCTTCCCGAGGGCCTTCCTGCACTTCTGGCGGAGCCTTCAGCCAGCCCGGCAAGCGCGGTGAAGGCCGTTACGATGTGCTCGGATCGGTGTCCTATACAAAAGACCGGGAGAGAGGTTTCTCCCCTCTGCCTTGGCACTAAATAATGACAGCCGCAAGTTTTCCCTTGTCGTCGATAGGATTCCTTTAGCAAATAAAACAGTATGTTCTAAAAGCGGAGCAGGGAAGCAGAGAAAGGACCTGCTTTGGACCAAGAGACTTGCATGGTCCACGCATCCATGCTCCGGCAGGTTACCTGGGACACGTCGCCACGCTCATTTGCAGGAGACTTTTCTTATAGCGGGGGACGGGGAGAGGGAAAAGGGTTTTTTTGTTTGATTGTTTTTGGTGGGAGGGAAGGCACCGGCTTGTGACACGGGGAAGGGGTTTTATGGTTTGCCAAGGGAACAAAAAAGGACGGCAAGAGGTGTTTCAAATGCTCAGGCAGTTCCCCCAACCCTGAGCACTCTCTCCCGTTTCGATCCAAAGTGGTTTCGCAGTGGAATAAACATCTCTGATCTAAGACAGCTGCCAGGAATCAAAGGCTGCCCCAATCAGCGCGGAACTGGCAGAAGATGCGACTGAAAAATGCCCACTTCTGACAAAGGCAGGGTGTGTAAAGGTGGCTCTCCTCACAGCGCCATCAGGCTGAAATCAGCAACAGTTCACCTATCATTCTTATACTTTATAATATAACACGTCCGACACCTCATCTTATCAGCTAATACCTAAGATTTAGTTACTCAGGGAGCTTTTGGTTTTTTTCCCACACTAGCAGCAAAATTATTTGACTCCCGTAGATCTGTTTACTTTTGCCATCCCTAAAAGAATAAAATAATAATGACAATAAATTTTAAATAAAAATAGAAGGAAGAAAGGAAATAAGCTTACAAGTAGGACTTCTACGGCTGGTAGATACACGCACTGGGAAAATACCAAGTTAACTAAAAAAAAAAAAAAAAACCCAAACAAAAAGAAACCAAGAAATAAAAACCTCTAACTTCTAAATATTGATGGAGAAGGTTTACTAAGGAAGAGATCAGAAACTAAATGAACACATATTTAGTCCATGCATCCTTGCCTGTAAAATAACGATTTATTTTAATACTTAAAAAAACCACACACAATCCAGTGATAAATGTCAATTACCAATAATCAGCATAAAGTGCCAAACAGCCATACAACTTTTTTTTCTTTTTTTTTTCTTTTTTAATAAACAAAACTTATTGGAATGTCTCTTAATTTGAATACACTGTTCAGAAAGCCAGCATTTAAAAAAATACGCTCTCAGGTTGAAATTTGTTCTCTTTCATCAGAATGCACAAAGACTTTAAAGTACCGCTAACACCATCTTGTTCATACTGTCAGTTTGATGTAGTGTTATCTTTCTTTCATTCCTCTGTGTTTGTTAAAGTAAGTCTACAAGTTACAAACCTCCTCACAGCGCACTAGTCAACAACGCAGAAAAACAGGTCTCCGTGTCCCATGTGAACACTGAATTGCCCCAAATGATGGGAACCCACAGGTCTGAGATATGGACACATTTTCTAGTGCATGATAGGACTCCCCCTTTGAGAGACTTAAGTCAATTCCTAATATTAATTTTCTTGTCCTTTTATAAAACAAACTAGCAAATGAGACTTGCAAGTTGCCCTTCTCCTCTTTGTCCTAATGGTGCTGTGATGAGAAACCACTGTTTCAGTTCTTAATTGTCTCCCAGAATTCTCTGTATTTCCTGAAGTGTAAAAACAAGAAGCTTTACGCAGTTAAAA
>VWZI01017619.1:676003-691277 GCA_013396835.1 Psilopogon haemacephalus | reverse complement strand
AGTCGGTTGGGTAAATGATTCCGCTTTAACTTCCAGACCCTTTAGATCGTTAATAGTGCCATGATGGTGCTGCTCACACTGCTTCAGTGAGAGTCAGCATTTCCATTATAATTTCTTATTTTCAGGAGTTTTTACAGTGGTCATAAAAATTCAATCCAGGCTCAAACTTGGCATCCCAGGGCTCCTCCCAGGAGTAATTTCTTTTTGTTGTATTTGAAAGAGGAAACCATTTATCTGCTTTTATATTACAACAGAGCAACAAAAGGAAGGGAAAGCAGGGTTTGGAGAACACTTTTGTATTTTATGTTGCTTGCTTTTCCTCAGCTTTGCAGTATCTGCCATAGATGTTACAGGAATACAGTATACAATAATCAACAACATGTGAAAAATGGTCAGGTTACAAGGAAGCCAGAGTCCGCAATGAGAACTAGTTATATAAAATACCCCTAAACACCTTTGATTTGCTAAACTGATAAATTGTTAGCAATACATCCAAAATGTAATTTAATGCTGGGTGTCACTTTGATTAAATGTAACTGATCATTTTAGAACTGAGAAACTTTATGTATGTGCTTATATTTCAGAAAGATATCCTGAATGTACAGATGTTTTCATTGTGGATTTGAGGGGGTCTATCTTTCAGCCCCCTTTGTACAAGTATATGTGTAACAGTCAAATAATCCTTGGATTTAGGTGTCCCTAAGTATTCATTTATATGATGGATTGTAATGGCTATATGGTTCCCTTGAAACCATTATATTCTATCAGGTCAAAAACAGCTTCTTAAAAAAGTTAATTTAAAGCAAGGGTGGCTGAAATGATTTGTGTGTACTGTCTTCGTTCACATACAATTCCTGTATCTGTTGGAAACTGAGTAAGAATTTAACGACCCCCACAGGAACCAAAGGTTTTGGTGACATGAGCTCAGAATGGGCCTGTGAGACAAACACCAGTGTGAATTGGGACACTCAAGTGGAATGCCAGCAAAGCCTGGACATCACATCATCTTGTTTTGGATTATACCTATGCCACATGTTTTACAGAGAAATGCTAAAATACACATTTCTACTACACTGGGAACTTAGTAGGGGTATCTTGCAACTCATCCTGTTCAGACTGGCTAGGAAAAAGGACCATGAAGAATGATATCTCGCCAAGGTAAAACAATTATTTCTAGGTGGCAAGAAGAAAAATAAGTATGCAATTAGAAGTACATATGTGTATTTATATATACATACATGCAGAAAAGAAAATTATCTTAGTATGTGTATGTAGTCATAGAGATTAAGATGAACATTCTTACAGTATGCACAACAGAATTAGAGGTACATTGATTCAAGGAATGTCAGTCACTTTTATATTTTGAAATATTTGAAAAGATATATTTGAATTAACCTGTACTTGATAAGGCTTATTTTTACTGTAGCTAACAGTTAAAAGAGGAGTCCATAACTTTTAGGAAATGAAGGCAATGTGCATTTGCTATATTTGAACACGAGTTTCACAAGATTTATCTTTGCATGGGGGATTTCATCACAGTGACATTGGGCTAGTTACCTCCAGTAGATACAGCACTTCCTGAAAGCAAAGGAAAATGATTCTCTTAATTTCACTTATACCTGTAACTCAGTACACTTGTGTTAGTCTTTCAATTAAGATGTGGAACTTAATTTAGAAGTGTTGACTCCTAGATTCTTCCAAGACTGGCGATGAATCCAACCTGTTGGAATGAATCCAATCCCAGTTGGGATCTGATTCACATTTCAGAAAAAAAAATTCCCTCTTCCTACTGACCACATGCTAGCACAGACACAGGCCCAACAATCCCTGTTGTAGATGTCTCAATTAATTGCCCAGAGGTGAGATGGTTGTTGTGTACTATTATCAGGCTTTATCTTCAGTAGTTTAAAAAGTACACATCTGCAGGGGTTGATAGATCATGCACTTATATGACAAGAATCTTGTTATGAATGAAAAAAGTACCATGTGTGTGCAAGAAGTGGCTGGAAAAAAACTTCTGCTATAACTTATTATAGAAACACTTCATGGTAGCAATTCAGTATCTCCCTTGGTCTTGGCAGCACTGAAGAGAGAAACACAAACGGGACTTCATGTTTCATGTTCTAATTATTTGGGATCCTGTTCTGGCTTTGTTCACTGCCAATACTTGTATCTTCTTATCCTGATAGACTAGATACCAGGGCCTGTAAGACACTTAGAGTTCACACTGCAGTACCATGAGGGGAGACTTGACCAGTGTTTCCGATACAGAACTCTGACTTTTGACCCAGCATTGTGAGCACTGAAGCTTTTAATTTCCTTTTGACACATCAACTGCCATGCCAGTTTAGGACAGAAAAGAGAGTGCACCCTGTGCAAACCTGCTCTGCAGACTTGGTCAGGCTTCTGGGCAGCTCTATCAGGTCAGATGTGTTGACTCTCAGTTTGCAGCTCAGAATCATGTGTGCTATTTTAAATATTCAATGCTTACGCCTTGGAAAGCCTACAAGGGAAGCCAATAGTTATTTGAGGTCAACCTAAAAAGTAGGTTTGGGACATTCACTGTTTTAGTACTCCTCTATGATAACAGGAGAATCTACTACAAGACTAAAGGTGCATTCACAGGGATTACCTTCCCGGCTACACGCAGATTGGTTGTCAGTAGATGATTATCCCAGCAGCACTTCCCGTTCAGTTAGCTGCAGGTCTACATATTGAGCAGTGCTGCTAGCAGATGCAATGAACAGCTATTGACAGAGGACAAAGACATTTTTAATTCAATGGCATTAGTCCCCAGTCCTCTAAATCAGATATGTGCTGCATCTCTTCTATAATATGTTGATTGGCCACGTACGCTGTGACGTGATCATGTGATTTTGAAGCAGCCATGAGGCTCAAGTTTTCTTTCACAGAAATCTAAATGAGCTTTTACGATTAACTTCAGTGACAGTAATATCTAACAAATACAGTACTGTATCACTGCAGTTTCAATTTCTTGGTTTGTTTTTAGTAGAAAAGTATTATTTTAACACAGAATATTATTGATACTAATATAGAATATTAACACATCAGGCCAAGTTCTTAGAAATGGCAGGTATTTTATTATTTAGAGTGTGCCTAAAATGGGGCTTGTTGAATATAAGAAATGAGAATTTTAGTCATGTAATCACTCCCAATGTCTTTAATGTCTTCCCTGTTTTTAGCAGCTTCTAAATATACCCTGGCACTGTAAAAAAAAAATGGCATTGCCTTTTTTTTTTTTTTTTTTAACACTAGTTTTCAAAAAGGATATAAATTCCCACTGAAACTACACAGAAATAAACCTGAGGGATCAGCTAAAAGACACAAAACAAAGGAAGTTAGGAGTCAAGAGGGAAAGACAATTTTCTGTGATACACAGCTACACTGAAGTGTGAGAGATAAAGGTTATCTAACCTTTAGGGGAGGGTGGGGAAGCTTTATGCTGTCAGGTGACCCTAAATACCAAATATGCTGTAATACCTCTCCCCAAGGGGAAGGTTAAGTGCTGACAGAGTTTCAAGCCTAACCGAGAACTTCCTGCTATTTGCGGTTTGAGGGTAGACCCTTAAGGTTGTTTTGAGATAGCTGCAGGAATAATACAGGCAGGGCATTATTGAATAGACGGGACTACAAAAAACCTCTTGTCCTGGAAGCGCAATCCTGAAGAAAACTCGCCACCTGCTGGCCAACCGCCCCGCCCCAGCCAGCGCAGCGCTCCGCTAGCCAGCCTTCGCTGAAGTCCTTTTCCAGTTTACAGCAGTTGAAATCGCCCGCAGGTCATGGTTTCTCCAGCTGAAATGTTGATTTGGGGAGCTTCTGCCTGAAAGGAAAGAATAATTTTCGTCTGAAAATCTCTGTGTGACACTCTTTTGCACTGATGTTTGAAGATAATCCTAATCAAATATTTCACCATGAATTATGGTCTCCTGAGACTATAATTAATTTCTTTTTCCTTTTTGTGGGGAAAATTTTGTGACATGCTGTTTTATATGAAATGCTGGGTTTAAGTGTATATACCCTCTTTCCTTCCTTTATGATTACACCAGGAATCTTTGTGGGGTTTTGGGTGATATTCATGTAGCCACAGAGTCCTTTATTTGCTGTTACTACTTTTATTTACTGTTGCTACTTTTATTTACTGTTGCTAAGTAGTAACAGGAGATTTTGGAATCTCATTAGAAATAGCTCTCATTCTTTTAATGGGAAAGGGAACACCTCAATGCTAAAGCTGACCATCTCAGAATTTACCTTTCTTCATGTAGATGATTTAATGAGCACCACTAAACTATTTAGTGCACAAACCAAACTTTTTTTTTTTTTTTTTTTTTTTTTTTGGTCAAGTAAGTGAGGTATATAATGTTATCCTTATTTCTCAGTGTCTGCCTTACAGGCAGCTATACCACATGAAAGATTTTAATCCTCTCTGGGTAAACCATCATGCAATAACCCAAAACACAATGTGTGAATTCTTTAGAGGTAGGTTTATGCTTTCTGGATGGATCTACAGGATATAAACATTCAGAGGCTGTACTCAGGTTCTGTACTCAGAAAGAGAGAAGGCAGTGAAGGCTGAGTTTCCTCTAGGTTCAGTGACCATGTGACCCATGAAATTGGGCAGCACTCAGTGGGAATAGCATATATTTAGGCATAGGAATTAATCTGTCAATATAGCCAACAAAGGAAACAAGGAAAGGAAAACATGGATAGTTCTCCAAAATGGAAGAAAGGCTATCAGAACTGCTTACTTCCAATTTACATCATGTTCTGATTTCAATTTAATACTCTATATTACAAAATTGACAAAGGTATTTAAGTAAAAATACCCAAACCAAACCAACCCAACAAACCACAAACCAACAAACATGCAAACAAACAAACGAAATGCCAAACCAAACAACACAAAGCAGGCATAGTGGAAGAATTTTTTAAAGGGTGTATATCATAAAATGTAAGAATAATACTGAGAAGTGAAAATGAAAATAGTGGTTAGAAGTGCCAAAAGAATTTTTAACAGTTTCCTGATACTTCATTGAGAAGATAATGCGAAACCAGTCTGGCAAAGCAATGAACTTCAAAATAATTTCTGCTCAGTTTGTGATAATAAAGATGGAGAATAAGAATAAACAAATGTGACTGAAATAACTAAGGAGAGGATGTGAACACCAAACCCATATGTCTCTGCCCAGAAATGAGACAAAAAGGGGTATGAAGAAAGAGGCTTGAGATTAGGTCAATTACTTCTGTAAAATCTAACTATCAATTCTACGTGTAATATATTTTTTCTGGTATATCCATCTGTAAAAGGGATGTTAAAACCTTAATCTAATTGCCAGGGATTACACAAATAAAAACATTAGATAATATATTTCATAGAAATAAAACAGTTGTTAGTAGTCTGAATGAGGGAAAAGAGCAGAGGAAAAGCATAGGTCTTATGTCAAACCAAACACAGGAGTCTCTCTTTCAATCAAGTGCCAACAGTGCCCAAGGAACACGGACTTCTGGCAGTGCTAGATGGCTATGGATTTAATGTCCTTTCACATTTCACCAAAGAAACTCATTGAGAGCTATGAATTGAAGTTTATCAAGGTTTGGATGAGAAGATAGGACACTTTCAGAGTTTGTCCTGCATTGACTAGTTGCTCTGTAGTAGTTACTTATATGCATGTATTAACTTGAGGGGTGAAGAAACTCTAATTTATAACATTCATGCTTTTACTTGCAGCATACCCATGTATGTCATGGAGCACAAGGAGAACAATATGGCGAAACATATCTGCTATATAGCAGCTACTGTAATTTCATACCTTTGAGGTAACCCATCCATATCTTCATCCCATCTATATCTATCTATGTCAGCTATATATATCCACATCTAGGCTAGCAATTATGCCAAGTAACCTTTCCTACTCTTTCTGACTCTGATGGAAAGCAATTCCCAACTTAACCAGCAGAAGACGTAGCACGTTTCTTAGAGCTAGGAGTAGAGATTCAAAATTGAGCCCGCTTTATTAACAACTGTTCTCTGGCCAGACATTATGACTTCTTCTAGCTAGTTACTACCTGATGATCATTACCATCCTCTCTCAAAGAAGAAGAGCAAAGGTGAAATCAGGTAATGTTGCTTTTCTTGCCTATGAATAGTTATCCACATAGAGGCCAATGCTTATATTTCTTGATACTCTTTGGGAGTTGTAGAGGCTGTAATTTCAATAATTATTTTTAGCACAATCTTTAGGGAATGAAAACAGCACAACTGAGTTATAAAGTTAGGGCAATGAACAAAGTCTAGAAACTGAACTTGAATGGTTCCTCTTAGCCAAGATATTTTGGTCCTGTTTCTGGACATCAGTTTTTCATTCTTATCTCATGAATTAATGTATAATTAACAAAAGTAGATTTTAAAAATAATTACTTTGGTGTTTCTCTTGTTTATTTATCCTTGTTAGAAAGCCAATGTAGACTCTAATATCTCACATTTTGTAACTCATGGGCAGTTTATTACACTCTTGTGCTAATTAACCCACTAGATGGATAAAGAACTGGTTTGATGCCCACACTCAAAGAGTGGCTGTCAATGGATCCATGTCCAAGTGGAGGCCAGTGACAAGTGGAGTCCCTCAGGGATCATTCCTGGGACCAATCTTGTTCAACATCTTCGTGGGCGTCATGGACAGAGGCATTCAGTGCACCCTCAGCAAGTTTGCTGATGACACCAAGCTATGTGGTGTAGCAGACACGCTGGAGGGCAGGGATGCCATCCAGAGGGACCTGGACAGGCTGGANTGGCTGGAGAGCAGCCATGAGGAGAGGGACTTGGGGGTGCTGGTGGATGAGAAGCTCAATATGAGCTGGCAGTGTACACTTGCAGCCCAGAAAACCAACCAGATCCTGGGCTGCATCAGGAGCAGGTTGAGAGAGGTGATTCTCCCCCTCTACTCCGCTCTGGTAAGACCCCACCTGGAGTACTGCATCCAGTTTTGGAGCCCCTATTACAAGAGGGATGTGGACAAGCTGGAGCATGTTCAGAGAAGGGCCACGAGGATGATCAGAGGGCTGCAGCACCTCTCCTATGAGGACAGACTGAAAGAGTTGGGGCTGTTCAGTCTGGAGAAGAGGAGGCTCCAAGATTACCGTATAGTAGCCTTCCAGTCTCTGAAGGGGGCCTACAGAAAAACTGGGGAGGGACTTTTTAGGCTATCAGGTAGACCAGGGGGAATGGAGCAAAGCTGGAGGTGGGGAGATTCAGACTGGATGTGAGGAGGAACTTCTTCACCATGAGAATGGTGAGACCCTGGAATGGGTTGCCCAGGGAGGTGGTTGAGGCCGCATCCCCGGAGGTGTTTAAGGCCAGGCTGCATGAGGCTGTGGGCAGCCTGATCTAGGGTAGGGTGTCCCTGGGCATGGCAGGAGGCTTGTAACTGGATAATCCTTGTGGTCCCTTCCTACCCTGACTGATTCTATGGTTCTAATTCAACCTTTTTATCTTCTATGGTGCTCCTCTCCTCTGGCTTTTGTGTTGTAACATAAACAAGCCCTGTTCAGAAAGATGGATTTTTTCATATTCAGCTTTGTCTACATCTGTTTCATCTTGAATTCATAGGCAAATGATACATATGAGGTCTTAATGGTGGCTTCTAAAGTTAATTCAATGCCAAAAGGTACTTGATACCCAAGACTGTATACGCAGTGTTCGCATATACAGTCACATTTATCCGTGCAAACAAGCTTGATTAACATACCCCATCCAAAATATAGTCCCCAGTTTTCTGAACAAATACATCCTGTCAGGCCAAACATCAGTGCTTGAAGCTTTGTACTGTTGCCTCTTAACACAGATCTTCAGGCTTTCTCAGCTTTTGCTGCTTGGCTCTAAAGAGAGGGTATACTGAGGAAAGAAAGTATGGCAGAGATCATGATCTTCAAAGATGAGTTCTGTATTGTCTCTGATCATACTCAAACTCCATTTCTTCCATTGAAATCCAGACAATCCTGTCCACTGCATTGGGACTCATTGTGTTTCCTTTTGGGGGTCATTAGCCTCTTCCAGTCATGTCTACCTTGAGCAGCATAAGGCTAATTCAGTTCAAGAAGACATACTTCTCAGCCAACAGTCAAGACGAGCATCCAGATGTTTCTAGCTGTGGTTGAGTTTAGACATTTTCCATCTCCTTCTCACAAGAACTAACAATGTTACATTCCACTGACTGTACAATCCGGGCTTCCTGTATTACAGGACAATAGTATCATTTTCACCTTTTTTATCATTGTCAAAGGTCTTTCCATTGTATTTTTTTTTCCTGAAAAAAAGGTTTGGGTTATATTATTATTATTATTTGCATAAGGATTGAATATGTATGATCTTTTCTTCCTTTCATCCTTTAGCATTTTAAAGCCAGTGTTTAAGTCAACTATTGCTAGAATTCGCTGAACTACTGTATTGCTGAATACAAAAGAGGTGCTACAGAATAACTGACTCAGTGAAGTTTTTCAGAACAGATGAAACTCTTTTATGTCACACTTCATGACATTTTACTTATGGATTCTTATTCAAAATTCTTACTAATCTGGTTTTATTTTAAATTATTTGATGGATGACATATTAATTTTTTTGTCTGGCAGTGGATTGCCTGCAAGCTGTTTGCAATAGAAGCTGCTTTGTGTTTTCACACATTCATTAACTTTCTGATCATATATTGTTGTTCTGCTTTGACTCAATACATTGTGTTAGAGCTCTCAGCGTGGACTTGTAAGCTGGAGACATTTTACAGCACTACTGCTTTTCCCAGGTTTCCATGAAAATAGAACTTCACTCTCCAAAATATTTTTGCAGAATAACATGACAAAATGATTAAGAATCTCCAGCTGAATCTTTATTCTGATGCATTAATTTTGCATAATTTGCACAGCCTAGCCTGATTTTGTCAGGCTGAAGATTCACTTCCAAGCAATCTTCTGCAATGGAGTTTGCCTTCTGTCTCTATGACTTTATAAGGGTAGTTATTACTGAATTACTTTGGACATGAACTCCATCCGCAATCAACTGTTCAGACACAGAGTGAGCTCTGATGTATGGGTTTAGTATGGTCCAAATCAGTGATCTCTAACAGGAGAGTGATCACTGGTAATTACTAGAAATTATAACTGAAAAAAAATTTGTTTTCTGAGGGAAAAAATAAAAACCACCAAAGCCCCAACCCCAGACAAACAAACAAACAAACAAAAAAATCCCAAAACAAAACCCACAAAAAAAACTCAACCAAAAAGTGATGAAACAAACCAAACAACCAGGAAGAGCACCATTTTATTCTGTTTTAGGAATATTCAGTGTAGTAGTTCACCTCTGCAGTACGCTGTTTGGATTCAGCAGGAAAAAGCAGAATACTATTCATCTAACCTATTTTAGATCTGCTTCACATAAATAACTCCTGTTATAATTGGCACAGAATCACATGCACATGGCTTGTAGCTTTCAGGTCTTCAAGATGTGAGATGGTAAAAAAGACAGTTCTATGTTCTCCTAATCCAATCTATGGTCTCTCTGTTGATACTTCCAGCAAGCCTTGCCAAATAATACCAGCGGGTAGAGTGTAGCCTTTGCGATGCACTATCCTGACTGGTAAGACTTGGCCTGAACCCACCAAATCTGCTGATTTTGTGTTTAGCTAAGTGAAAGTAATGTTAGAATTCAATGACTTCTGTTAATCATATTTTTCCATACAATGCATGTTTTGTTAAAGATTGATCTTCTGAAGGATTTTCTTTTTGGCAAGGATCACAACCGTCATTCATCATGAAAACAAAACTAATTTGTATCAGGGTAGAATGTACAGAATTCATTCTTGAAGAGGATATGTGTTGTGGATGGGAGGATGGATGGCTCTGGCTAACCTTCTCTACCAGCTTTCATAGCCAAGAAGAAAAGATGCCCAAGTCCATTTTCTTTCCCATGCCATATCTTCATTGATTATACAGTTGTCTTTTAATCAGGTGCAGGTGTTCTGGAGTGAAGCTGTCTTGATATGAAAGATTAATCTCTATCTCAATTCTGTGCTTTAGGATTGTTTCTCACACTATCAAAGGAGTGAGAACGTGAGTTTTGCTGCACCATGTCACAGGAAAGGAAACAAGGTGTCAGGGAGAAGGAATATACTTCTGTGTTCATAGCATGTACTTTGAGTATTTTCACATAGGATGAGAGCAGAAGGTTCAAACTTGTTCAGGCAGGGGTGCATCTGAACCAATGTTTCAGTTACAAGCAATACAGTAGAAGATATTTGTCTAACTCTCATCTATTGTCTAAGAAAGGTAGCTGTGCGTTGAGCATAACTGTGGTCAGATAATCTCTTCTCTCAGGCCCTAGGCTAAACTCAACACTCAGTTGTGTAGTTTAGGAATTGTCTATGGCTTGGTTACCTACAGAAGCACTCCAAAGTCAAAACTGATTTTACATGGTTTTGGGAATTAATAGAGATGGAATTTTTCTCTGAAACCCAGAATCTTTAGTTGGGACTTAAGGTAGACACAGTCTCAATCATATTCTTTGCTTGCTTCTTGAAAGAAAAGGCCCTCTTCTCAGTTCTAGGGCTGTTCACACTTCTGCTAGTTTTGCTCTTTGTTCTCTTTTCACTTTTTGCACTGACATACTCACTATCTCACAATAGCTACTTTGTTTCTCACCATTTTCATTCGGTGGGCTATTTTTGGCAGAAGGTTTCTGCTGAGGCAGAAACTGTGGGCACAGGTGAAACTGTCTATGATGGAAGCAAAGACAACTAAAGGAGGACTTTGTGCAGAAATTTCATAGACAAGTTTTGATAGTAGAAGTGTTTACATGGTGAACACTCTCCTTCAAGTAGGAGAGTAGCTCCCCATGCAACTGTACATGTGCTTGAGCAAAAAGGGGATTCTTTTGTGGGTTTGGCTGTTTGGACAAAATCAGCACACCCACCAGGACTGGGGCATGTGGGGCAGACTGCGATCTTTTTCTCTTGTAGCCTGGTTGGAGAGGACCTAGAATGACCAATACAAGTATTTTGTATTGTCTGAGTCGTGTGAAAATACAGTATAGACAAAATCCATGATCTAGAAGATGGGTTAAGTGAAAATCTCTTCACCTCTCAGCACTGAAGTTTGTAGGTTTCCTTTTATTGGGTCAGTGGCTTTATGAAGACCTAGAACACTGCAGAGTGAGTATTCTTTCACAGGAGGGAGGTTTTGGGGTTGTTTTTTTGTTTGTTGTTTTATTGTAGCAATTTTTTTTCCCCACTAGTCCAGACAGAAGTCAGTATTTTCTTAGGAGCTAAGAATTCCACAGAAAGCGAAGTTACTTATGCTTAAGGTGGTACAGTGCTTGACATCTAAGATTAACTAGAAGCAATTAAAAACTACCATAATAAAATCCATCAATTCTGAGACACAGGACCCATGGAAGGTCAATGCTTTTACTTTTATGGTATATTCTTTGTTGTCTTAGCTCAGTATCTGAGGAAAATAATAAAAAACTGTAAGACAGTGGATTGTAAACATGTACATGAATTGCATGTGAATTTGGAACTGAAGGAAGTCCAGATTATATACAAGTTCCTTTAAAAGTCAGACTGTGATATTTGAAAAATTTCTTTCAGACACCTATCTTCTCAGATATTCACTAGCAGTGCTGGCTTTGTCGTTGTTGTTTTAAGACATGTCTTCTATTAATTCTCTGAGTGAAATCAAGTTGAATTGAAGGTGGTTAGATAGTTAGGGTAGCTTAGCTCTTAGGGTGGAAAAATTGGACAAAAGCTTAAATAAGTACTTTCTATATGACACCATCCTTGGTGCTGGTGATTGCTCTGTACTATTTGTTCAGAGCCTTAGATTTCTCCGGTGCTCTTCCATCTTCTGCTAACACAAATAAGGTTCTCTGCCTTCATTTGTCGAAACAAGTTTTTGTTGGCCTTGATGTTTTGCCTATTTAGAAAATTACTTTGTTAAGCAGGGAGTCAGTTATGACTAAGTTCCCTAAACAAAAGCATATACATGAACATACAGAAAGCTTCTTTCTTGTTTCTCTTGCTGTATGCGTCTTTGAAATGGGTTTTTTATCAAAATGTTCAAACAAGAAATCACACTCTCTTGACTCTTTCTTTGACATTTTTTGCTTTAACCTTTCTGTCTCTCAGTTTTTGTGTGTTGTAAAACAAAGGTAATAAAGTTTAGATTTTTTTTTCCTCCCTAAAATTATTTTGAAGTCTATAATAATTCCAGTTTCCTCAAGCTACAAATATTTTGGCTAAGGGGCATGTGGGATTTTCAGAGGTGTTTGCCCAGCAATTTCTACATCTTGGAATCCTGTAAGACTGGGACCTGGACACACATCAATATGATTTTTTTAAATTCCTGCTTTTGCCATTCTTGATGGGTGTTTGAGAAGAAGATATATTGAACAGTAAAAAGTATCAATTTTCTCACGTGTAAGAGAAAAATGTATATTTTCATACTAATGGAAATCTTCCATTCTTCTGATATGGAAGATGTATTTTTTAATTGACAAACCCTTAGAGGCAAAGATAAAGAAAAAATAAGAACAAACCAATAAACTTACATACACTAAGCATTACACCCTCCTCTTCATAATGTATAACCTACATTTACTGCCAATAATGGTCCAGCAAAACTTTGATTGATAATATATCATTTAAACTGAATAAATGCTGTAAGAGAGAAATCTCCATTAATTAGAAACAAATAAGAATCACCCATAGAAGAAATGGTTGAGCAAAAGTGCTGTAAGACAGAATCAGAGAACACACATAATCCCAGCTTGATGCAATTACTCTAACATGAATTTAAAATAAAATTGAAGTTAACAGTTTAAACTGATGTTTGAGGAGTTTAAAAAAGATTTAGTTTCCCTTGGAACCACTATGTTATTTGAGCCACTGTAATCTCAGAGCACAGTGCTCATAACTTTCTCAAACACTGTTACTACTAGATTATGCCCACAGGTTAAGTTACAAATGTCTAAAAACCTTAAAATTATTAAACCTAGATTAAAGTTTTCAGAGAATATGTTGCTATTTTAGTCCCCTGACATATCCTACATTTACTACAAAACTATTATACTGGCATTCTAATAAAATGTCATAAAGCAAGTATGTAAGGAGGTGTTTTGGGTTTGTTGCAGCCCTCTGGAAGCCAAGTTAGCATGACAACCAAAATGTGTAACAGAAACATTTAACTGTTTTTCATAAACTGCAAACCTTGTAAGAGCCTAAGAAAATGTTGACTACTGGGCAGCACATTACCAAAGACTACTGCCTTACATTCTTGTTGCTTCGTCTCAAATGATATTACACAATCCAAAACTTTATTATCTGAATAATCTACTTCCCTTCAGTTACACTCTTACCAACTAGAGCCTAGAAGGTTCCTTTGAATTCTACAGCCACTTTGAAGAGGAAGGAGCAATTTGTTTTTTCCAAAATTTTGGGAGCAATTCTTGCACTCTAAGTGATATTTAGAAAGTTCAGAGCCGGAGTCTGGGCTATTTTTTCTCTTTTTCTTGAGATTTCCCACATCTTGAAGAATACCTTATTCAGATGCCTATACAAAGAATATAAAACATTAAGAGACTACAATATTTCTAATGCCTCATCTTCTGAATATGCTCCTGTTATTTTTCTTGTCTGTAATACACTTCTTCTGTGTTCTGGTACACAGATATTTCAACATTTATTTAACTCAGTAAAAAAAAAAAAAAAGGCTCATTATTAGACCCCAGTTGTTGTTCACAAAAATAGAAGGGTTCAGTGATGTCTGGACTATAGCTTAAAATTTGATCTCCTGGCATATTCAGAAAAGCAGACACAGTCCACCTTGACCAGCAGGCTATCTCAACATTTCCATCTAAGGCACTTAAATCAGCACTCTATTATTGCTACCAAGCAATAAACAAGTTTACTCAAGCACAGTTTTGAGAAAATGACCTGATAAAGTTCACTCTGCTTGATGAGTTTCAGATGAATCCTTTAAAAATGCTTGGTGCAATTACTTGTGATAGGACTGTGTGTTGGTTTTTCTTTCTTTTTTTTTTTTTTTTAGTAGCAGTGAGACTATGAGTGGCTAAATTAATATATGCACATAGAGTGCAGCAGTACAGAGTATGAAACTATACAGAGGCGTGAAGGAAGAGTAGAGGTGGAAGAGAGCTTTGTGAAAAAGAAATTCTAGCACTGCTTGGGGAGGTGTCTTACATTTATTCACCTCAGCTGATTGGAAATGAAAATGCAACAAGCTGCTACAAGAGTCAGTGTGGTCATTTATTATACATAGTGGGGGGAAAAAAAAAGGACACACATCTGACAGTATGTTTTGCATTGTTCAAAGTTTGGCCAGTGTGGATGTAAAAGTGCTAAAAAACTTCACATGAATCAGACACCTCAGTGATAACAGAAAATATATAACAGATAATCTAGAATGTCCAAATAATAACAGCCAAGACCCCTAGGTTCTTTTCCTCAGGGCTGTTCTCCAGCCATTCACCATCCAACCTGTGTTTGTGCTTGGGACTGCATCCGGTCAGTTCTACAGTATTTGTTTCTAGTCAAGCAGTGGTATCATTTTCAGCCCAGTTTGTCACAGAAACGAAGTGCTAAGCGTGTTATTAAATCTCACAACTCCATAACAGAGAACTCAAGTTTGTTACCACTGATAGACATGGTGCATCCTTTGGATCATTAATGGTTAAAGTGCATTGTGTTTGAACTGTTTGGCTAGCTCAGAGATCTCACTGTTCCTGTTGGTACAGCTGGCAGCATCAGACATTTATAAAGTTCCATATTGTCAAAGTATTTTGATTTCATGAACCTCTCTAATACAGAATCATAGAATCATAGAATGGTTTAGGTTGGAAGTGACCTCAAAGACCATCCAGTTCCAACCCCTCCACCATAGGCAGGGACACCTCCCACTAGATCAGGTTGCTCAAGGCCTCATCCAGCCTGGCCTTGAACACCTCCAAGGAGGGAGCAGCCACAACCTCCCTGGGCAACTCGTTCCAGTATCTCACCACCCTCACTGTGAAGAACTTAATCCTAACATCCAGTTTAAATCTCCCCTCTGCCAGTTTAATCCCATCCCCCTCATCTTGTCATTACAAGACTTTGTGAATAGTCCCACCCCAGCCCTCCTGTAGGCCCCCTGCAGATACTGGAAGGCTACTATTAAGGTCTCCTCAAAGCCTTCTCTTCTTCAGGCTGAAAAGCCCCAA
>VWZI01017619.1:547396-675918 GCA_013396835.1 Psilopogon haemacephalus | reverse complement strand
GGCTCATGTTGAGCTTCTCATCCACCCAGACCCCCAGGTCCTTTTCCTCAGAGCTGCTCTCCAGCCACTCACCACCCAACCTGTATTTGTGCTTGGGATTGCACCGACTCAGGTGCAGGACCTTACACTTGGCCTTGTTGAATTTCATGAGGTTGGCCTGGGCCCACCTCTCCAGCCTGTCCAGGTCCCTCTGGATGCCATCCCTGCCCTCTAGCAAGTCAACTGTGCCACACAGCTTGGTGTCATCTGCAAACTTGCTGAGAGTGCACTCGATTTGTCTGTCCATGTCACTGACAAAGATGTTAAACAGCACTGGTCCCAGCACTGACCCCTGAGGGATGCCACTTGTCACTGGTCTCCAGTGGACATTGTGCCATTGTTCAGCACTCTCTGCATGTGACCATCCAGCCAATTCCTTATCCAGTGAGTTGTCCACCCATCAATTCTGTGTTTTTCCAGTTTGGTGACCAAGCTGGATATGGCTGGTGGAACTCACATGAGAAAAGTGATAATGCTTGCAAGGTCCTTCAGCACAACACCTCTTAATTTCTAAGAGGCAAACAGTTGTAGGCCAAAGTAATTCTAGTATTTTGCTAGTTTAAATGATAGACAGCATGAGTGTTGTAGTGAGAAACAATAATGCTTTGCGACATGTTGAACATTGCAGTTGGAAGTACTTGCAAAGGTAATATGGAAAGAAGAGACAGGTGAGAAAAGGACCTTGAATAATGTAAATGAAAGTGTTGCTTTCAGAATTTGCAATCTTTGTTTGGTTTTAAAGTTTGGATGGAAAAGAGTTGCTGAGTCTATTACAAACCTCACAAAAATTACTGATCAGTTTGACATAGAATAGGGAAGAGAATTATTCCATCAAACAGGAAAAATTTTAACACATCTGAATCTTTGCTGCCTATTCCAGGATGTAACTAGACTCTTCCATGTTTATATAGTGAAGATAATTTTCCACTAGTTTCTGGTAGACTAAAATTTTCTTTGTGAATCAGGTAGCACATGGATTTCCCCATATATTTTAGGCTCCTCATGGCAGAGATATTTACTTCAGAAAAATAGGCTTCTGAGAATAAAAAATTCCTTAACATGTAAAAAACTTTCAAAGAAAGTTTCTGGAAAATGGCTATTTTTCTGGGCACAACTTTTTATTTTGATTAATCAGTAAGGTGGAAAATTCTCAGTCTGCTTTCATATGGATAATTTTGATCTTTGACATTAATTAAGATTAAGAGATATTTTCAAGGAGATGGGGTCTTGAAAACAAACTGCAGGAGATTTCAGAAATATGTAATGATTTTTCTTTATGTAGAGAAGATGTAAAACACTGGTAGTAACTATTATTCTTAATGGGCCTAATATTAAGTATTCTCCTTTGAAAAGTTTAACTATCAAAGGTTAATTTTCCCTGAAAACACTGTCTATTCTCTAGAATAATTCTGTTATTCTTGGACTTGAAGACTGATACCGTATACCAGCCTTCAAGCCCATGTATAAACAACTTTAGAGGAAGCAGTATGGCTTCAGTCATATTTTGAAGTAACAGAAATGGACTTCAGCAATATCATACACTTCAAAAACATTTCAGATAGCCATCTGATGCATACCTCTGTCCAAAGCAAAATCATTTATATCTACAATACTCTCTAAGATTTCCAGTAATGGAAAAGTCACAACCTTCTCTGAGTAAGTGTATTGGGTTTGTCTGAGATGGACTTAATTTTACCCAGAGCATCTTTCATAGCGCATATCTTTGTTTGCTCTGGTTTCCTAACGAGACCTTTGCTTTTCATCCTATTAAATTGCTGTATTTTGACTTGTGGGCCTTTGGTTATTTTTTCCCTCTCCCCCTTCCATCTAAGACAGGGAGAAATAGAGGAGCTTTGGTGGGCATCTGGCCCCTGTCCGGTGTCAAACCACCACAGCAAGAAACACTAACATAGTTAATTTTTTTCTTCCACTGACTCAAAACTCATTGTCATATTTGTTGTCTAATGTATAAAAAGACAGATGCATCCCATTATTTGTGGCCTGAATTTTATTGGAAGGTCCAATACAGATGGTGTTCCAAGTTTGGAACTTTGGAGACAAGATTTTATTTGCTTGCTCAGTATCCCTTTTCAATATGACTTTGGGCAAGTCTGTCTCTTCAGCGGTTTGTTTCCTCAGAAATATAATGGAAGTAGCACCTCCCTGTTCCACCAGCAAGGGAGAGAAACAGCTTAAAGCGGATTGACCCATTTGGGACAAATTTCTAGTCAAATTCCAAGATCTCTCCTGCAAACTCATTGTTTATCAGGGCAGAACAGTGCCAGGAAGACCAACTTTTGTAATTCATTGTTATTTGGGAACCTGTTTCTTTGGTCATACAAGAGGCTGTTTTCTGCTGATGACTTCAAGATATCCAGGCTACTTCCACACTGGTAAACTAAATTCATGAGGGCTTGAACATAAGCATTTTCCCAGGACTGCACTCACAACTTAACTACTGGCATGTTCTTTGGCCTGTTCTGGCCTGCGCTAACGAGGGCTCTTCCACTCAGTGCCCAGGCACATTGTGAGAGACTTGATCAGCCAGAAGCTGCTCTCACCAGCATGAGACCAGTTACTCTGGGGAAAACACACTACCAGGTATTATTTTACCAGGACACTTAAATGCTTGAGAACAGGCACTATGCCATTTTATTTACTAGTAGAGACATAGACACAGGTCTGAAGGACAGGAATAACCCAACCTGACCCAGGCTCCTGGATGAGGGCAAATTAACCAAGAGTATCTGAGTTGTAGAAACACTATGCTCTCTCCTGGCAGTTCTTTAGGTTCTCTACTATCCTGTGTACCAGGTCAGGAGAGATAGGTGCCTCAGACAGCATTGCTGAACACATAATGTGAACTATAGATGTGTTAGTAACTTAGATTACCAAATCACATTTCTAAGTTTAGGCAACGTAAATAGTAACTGTAAGGGGAAAATCAGAATGTAATAACAGGCTTTGCAATAAGTGCCTCTACCCTTGCTTTGAATCCAGGCTGGCATCTTAGTTTTGAACTCTTTCAGGAACAGACATTTCACAATAGATAAATCAGCAGCAGTATGGACCCATTTCAGAGGGCTTTCTACATAGAAGTCCCTCCAGCACCTGAGAAACACCAACTCCGATTTCTCCCTTCACAACAGTTTTTAAAGTTTATATGCTTCATGGGGAAAGAAAGCCAGTCTCTCAGGTAACCCACTTAGATCTTGATGGGTTAAAACCAACACCTTGAACTCAGCCCAGAAATTTATTGGCAGCCACTGCAGATTTTGAGGACTGTTTTCTTTTTTCATGTCTTCTCTGCATGATGCTCCACTTAATAAACAGGTGGTTGAATTGTATGCTCTAGATTCAGTTGCCAAATGGCCTCAAGATGTAGCCTCACACGGAGTGCATTACAGTAATCTAACCTTGTGGTAAGAAAAGTATGGATAACTTGAGCAGGGACCACATGTGACAGGAAAGGTTGTGCTCTTCTTGCCAAACACAGCAGGAAATAAAAAAAACCCTCTCTTGGCTGGCTGTGTCTGCTACCACAGTACCGACAAGCTGCCCAAGATCTTTTATGTGTTCCAGGACCCAAACACTCAATGGGAAGCTGGGCCTAAGTTCTGAAATAAGGCACTTGGATTCTTCAGTGTTCTGGAGTGGGAGGCTGGAAATTATACGACAGATTAACTTAAATTGAATAATGGAAGTTTTCATGACTAAATGTAAAATGAACAATGTAGCCTGTAATATAGTCCTTGTGTTATTTATTCTGATAGTAAATGTAATTTTATGCTGTTCCTACAATTTCCATGTGGAATGTGCTTAGGATTTTGAATTCATGAGAGCATAAGTTCGTCACTGAAGTGGGAACATGAGGTTTGGGAGAATGCGTGTGGGCTGTTGAGGACCAGGAGAATGGTGGTGTGAAATGTGGCATTACAGAACCTAACAGGCTAATTTAGTCAGCAATGAAATAGGCAAAAATGTAGACATCTTAACTGTCACTTATATTCTCCAGAAAAGTCTAACTGAGGGGACGAAGTTGGAAACAACCTTACATTGGTATATTTCTTCAACAGTTTCTCCATTGCCTGAAAGTTGAAATCAATATCTCAACAAAATAACAAAGATCTGGAATGGTGGGAGAAATTCAGATTTTCCAGGTGACTATCTTAGATAAAGAATCACGAGATGTCTAAACTCTAGATTATGATAAAGTTGTGAATCTGTTGATTAAATTCTGTCAGAATTAAAGAAGACTAAAATTCCCAAATCAGTGGAGCCTTCCTTCACCTTGCCTAACTCTTTGGCAGTTTCTTGCAGATTTTACTTCATCTTCCTTATGCATGTGCTGTCTTATAATAGAACCCTCTGATGGGTTCTGGCTCTCTTAATTAAAAAAGAATGCAAAAATAGATTTCCACAAAACATAAATTTAAATAGTTTTATTATTTAAACATTTTTTACCTCGTGACAGGTTCTTCAGGTTGTATCAGTTGCTTTTAGATAATAGAAGCCTTTTAAAAGGCATACAAGCTGTTCAAAACCTTATTTCACAGGATCAAAGATCACAGGATGTTAGGGGTTGGAGGTGACCTCTGGAGATCATTGAGTTCAACTCTCCTGCCAGAGCAGAACCATATAATCTAGTGCAGTTCTTTAAAAAAGGACTTTCTCCTTTCCAAATCAGCAGGAATATTTTCTGAACTATCTTCATGATATGAGAACATATGTTTAAGTATCGTGATGTCTATGCCCTATGGTCTTTATTGCTGTGCTTTGTATAGTGTATACTCTGGAAAATAGACATACAAAATATAGCCTCTGCTCTGTTTTAATGCAAGTACACTAAAAAGGAAGGCTGTTGTAAAAACAATTGCATAGATTCCTAAGTTCCTGATACAATTAACTGATTCTAGCCACAAGAAAAATCAAGAGTGGCTGATGCTGAGGTCTCTGCTTGTCCAAGACACTATCTGTCCAAGCAACTGGTCTAAGTGCTACTGCTGCATTTCCTCCACTACTCATGGGAAAACTTTTGAAAGAAAACCATTTTTGCACAGCTGCAGTGCTGTTTAACTTCTGTGCCCAGTCATGGTGTGGATGGGGCCTGACATTGCCATCAAGAGGGCTAACTGCAGGGTGCCTTGATAAACTCAGTTTACTTTTTTATTGCTTTAACCATTGTAGTGAAAACAGGATTTGCATGTCATTTTTATTATAATTTGGTTTCCTGTTCAGGCTAAAATAGCTTTCGAAACTGCAGTTTATCCACTCGTGAACTAGAACAACGTCTTGTAAAACTGTGCTGGGTTTATGCTTGTTTCCCTTATTTGAAACATATGCAGAAGCTTATGGTTGTGATCTAGGATTAATACTGTTATAGGCTGGGTTAAATCTAGTTGGAACTGCTGGGTGTGACCGTCACTCTTCATTTAAGATAGAAGAAACAGGCTCATTTATGATGTGATAGCAGTATTCAAGCTGAAACAAAGGCACACCCAAGTCCACTAAGGAATTTGAACTATCTTGGAGAAAGCTTTTGCTGGCTATTTTTTAGAAGGGTATGTGTGTACATGTATTTGTACATCAGAGAGAAACCTTCAAAGTGTAGAGAAGGTCACACTAAAGCCTTTCACAGCAAAGCTAGAGTGAAAGATTCCATTTCTCTCTTGTCCTATTTGCTTTTTCTCCTTCATGCACCTCCTCCACTCCTCTGGACTTCATTAGCTATCTGCTTTTACTGTTGAAGCTATTTATGTGCCTGTGCTCTCAGGCATCTCTGCACACAAGTTTATTTTAAAGAAAAAAATCTTTATCTTCCTCCACCAACCCCCCCAAAAATCCCAAGAGTTGCCCTGATTGAGAGCATTACCACAGAACAAGTCTCATTGGCACAAAGATTATTTACCCCAGAAGTAGATAGGGAGCACAGAACTGGATGAGATTGCCACAGTTAGGAAAGGTTAGGTTGAAAACCTCAGCCTAAAGGGATTGCAACCAGATTCAACTGGACACAGTTCTGGGGTAAATCTGACCTATATTTGAAAAGACGAAGGAGCTGAACTGGATGATTCAATCCTTTTAGCTGCCTTGGTAGCCTCCAGAAGCACCCAGAAGAACCCCCTGCAGATTTTCCTTTCCTGGAGGCAGCTGACTCTAGTTTGTTCACACCTTCTATTATACCCTGCTTCCAGTGCACCTGGCTTCCTTCTGCTTTCTCTTCACACACTGGTTCCTTCCATACACAATACATAGAAGGCCTCTCTGTTCTGTCTTCTTCCCTGCCTGCAACAGCTTGGAACTAGACATCTTGGCTCTACCTAAGTACCTATACTTGATGGATCTTCCTCCCTGAATGAGATGGTGTAGAAAGGTCTACGAACAGCTTTATAGGACTGCACACTGACTGCTTTCTGAAAGCACAGATCAAAGTGTGGCCTCCTTCCCTGACTTCCCTTAGGTATTCAAAAAACACAGGTTTCATAGTTTTCACAAGAACTCTGAACTGCATAAAAAATACTGAACTGTCAAAAATTATTTAACTAATGACATTACATTTGAGTAATGAGGGGTAACATTTTCACCTCACAGGTAATTCTGAACATTAGTTCAGCTCTGATGTTGGTAAGTACCAGGAGGACTATGGAAAATTCCCGCTAAGAATAAGGAGAAAACTTGGTGACAGATGATGTCATCTTTGCTCTAAGCTGTGTTGGTCACTACATTTGCTATTGGATGATTCACAAGAAGGTTTTGTCCTTGTGCATAGGTTTACATTACAGAACAGACTTATTTCGTATGATTGGCCCTTCAGGTGTCTATCACTCTGGGTTTGAATTATGTGCAAACCTTCTGTAGAAAAATTCTGTCCCAAATATGCAGGCATAAGTATAGACAGTGTCAAAGCTAGGCTTGCATCCATACCATGGGGAAAATGATTTAGAATATTAATAAAGTTCTACACATCACAATGCAAGATAATACAGTATGATTATCTGCATTGACTCCATAAATACACAGTAACTCTCCCTCAAATTGATTTTATTTCCTCTTGAATTTAATGCTTTTCAGAGAGACAGGAAATGCAAGCAGATTGTAAGGAATTCTAGTGACCAATTAGCTCACAAACTCCTAAAATTTCTAGTTTGTTTTGAGGCTGAGTTTGACTGGGCTTTGTTTGTTTGTTGTGTTTTTGTTGCCTTTGTTTGTTTCATTTTGCTTTGCTTAATTTTTTAAGTCACCGGTTCAGGTAAGTTGAAGACCCTTCATTCTTAAGTGTCCATTTATCCACTCATATCAAACCTGATTCTTGTCAGCAATCTTGTTCATCAATATTACAGATACGGTGTCGTCCCCAGGTCTTAGCTGTAGAATATCTTTCACCAACCTATCATTTCATATCTAAGACCTCTCTACCTCTAGAAAATGGTACAGGTCCAACTCAGAGCACTAGGTCCCTGTCACCACATCCAGAGAAAACATAATGTCTTACTTCCTTGCCTCATATATAGAATCATAGCATTATTTAGGTTGGAAGTGACCTCAAAGATCATCCAGTTCCAACCCCATGCTATAGGCAGGGACACCTCCCATTAGATCAGGTCGCTCAAGGCCTCATCCAGCCTGGCCTTGAACACCTCCAGGGAGGGAGCAGCCACAACCTCCCTGGGCAACCTTGTAAATAGTCCCTTCCTGTGCGTCCTGTAGGCACTTTTTGTATACCGGAAGGCTACTATAAGGTCTCCTGGAATCATTCTATTCTCCAGGCTGAAAAGCCCCAACTTCCTCAGCCTGTCCTCATAGCAGAGGTGCTCCAGCCCTCTGATCATCTTCGTGGCCCTCCTCTGGACTCTCTCCAAGAGTTCCATGTCCTTCTTGTGCTGGGGGCTCCAGAACTGCACACAGTACTTCAGGTAGGGTCTGAGAGCAGAGTAAAGGGGGAGAATCACCTCCCTTGCCCTGCTGACAATACTTCTTTTGTACTGATAATAATAACATAAAATATTTGTTTGTTTGGTCTTGGTTTTGTTTTGTTTTGTTTCAGTGCTGTATTGGGAATTTGAAAACCATACCAGTTGCCTGCATCTGACCACAGAATTTATATGCAGTATAACTGATTTACTATCTCTGTTATCAAGCATTCTTTCTTATCTTTGTCATCTCTAAATACTATATATAACAATTCCGTGTTCTCCTCCAATTAATCAATAAAAACATTGAGTACCAGTTGGCCATGAATTAAAGACTGCAGGAGTCCATCAGAGATGTCTCACAAGTGATTTCTTGTTCACAATTCCATATGGCTCCTGAACCACTGTTTCATTTAATGCAACAGCACTGAATCTACAATATATTTCTTCATCAAAGTAAAAGAAAATGTAAAATCAGACACCCTACAGAAGTCAACACTATTATCACGCAAATATTTAATCTCATAAAATATATGAAAATATAGATATTATATGAAAAATACCCAGACAAGATCTGTTTAAATTTTGATAGTCATGATATTGTTCTTTAATTCTTCATTAAAGAAATTATGAATGACCCACTATATTATGTTGTCAGGGACTAATGCAAAAGACTGAGATTCCTATAGTTAACCTTTCCCAGTGTTACCACAGTTGTAGCCTTCTACACCTCTGATTTTTTTTCAGTGTTTCAAACAGCTAATGTCCTTCCTCTCCTCACACTTGCAGATGGAGGAATCCTCAACTATTGATTCAACAGTCTCCTGCTTTGCTGTAGAACTGGAAATATTTTCATCACTGCTCTTTGATAACAATGTGTCCTCCATCTCTGTTCTGAATTACAAGCAGAAATATCTATTAAACACTGCTTCCTTTGTGTCATTAGTAGCAGTTGGAATAATATTTCCAACTACGTAACGGCATGGGCACTCACAGGTTTTCTTTGGTGCTAATACACTTGGCTGCTTGGCAAAGTGTTCCTCATTGCAGATTTTGGCTTCTTTCATAATTTTTTTTTGTGCCACAGTTCCTTGTCTAATACTATGCTTTGCTGCTGTTTTTCACTCTTTTACTCTTCCTTCTAGATGAATTTGTTTTTACTATTTGCCATAATTTCTCCTTCTTGTTAGATTATTTTACTTTATTAATACTAACATCTTATAATTCTCATGTTGCAGATGGTTTATTTTCCTCATTCTTGCCAACTTCATGAAACTGGCTCTGCTGAAACACTATTCTATAGCCATATCCTAAACTGAAAAAAAGTCATGAACCTTTGCTTCAAGGCAATAGTTATATTTTGCTTCTGCAATGATTTTCTTGGTTTATGTCAAGATGTGAATTAGGTAATTCCCTTCTGAATTGTTAACTCTTAGTTTCAAAAATTTTGAGTGTTTTAAACAGTTTAGGGTTCCCAGGGAAATGTATTAAAGTTCTCCAGGATGATGCAGCTTACTCTTTGTTCTGACATGCAACAGATCATGAACAAACTAGTCTTTTTGTTACCACTGTGGACTGTGTACTACTTCCTGCAAGGGCACGGATTTAGTAGTGTGTAGAATTATTTTTGTATGTGGCATAGGAAGAGGTGGGTGGAGATCATCACCTCCTTTTGCTCATTGATCTGTTTCAAGTACATTATAACCCTTAGGGTTATCCCATGGCTTGGTTTGGGGGACATTTCTTCCTTCTTCTGCCAAAAAGTTTTGTCTAAGTAGACTAGGGAGAGATGATGCATGTTTGTCTGGGATTTCCCTATGGATGACAGTCCTAAATAGCTGGACAACTCCAACTAAGCTGCTATGAATCCAGAAATATATGTGATGTTGTGTAGGTATCTGTGCCTTTATTTCTAGAAAGAATTCAGTTCAGTGGATCCATAGTCATTTTACAATAGCACAATAGGTTCCAGTGCTTCAAGATAGCATCTCTCCTTCTCATGCAACATGTGTGCACAATGTCCTGAAATATCACAAAAGGCAGTTCTTGACTGAACAGAAGTAACTTCTACCTAGCAGCCAGCTTCTGACTATAGAAAAAGCCTAGGAAAATGAGAATGGAGAAACACAAAATTGCCCTTCCTAGGAAAGCCTCTCCTACTTCCAGACTTTAAAGAATTAGAAACTTCCTAAATTAGAGGTAACACCTTTATGTTTAATATCCATTCTGGTAATATTCTTCACTGGATAAACCTCACAACTTTTTGATTCCTGTCACACTGAGCTGAATGGAAAAGGGCAAATATAACACCCATCTTCAAGAAGGGAAAAAAGGATGACCCCAGGGAACTACAGACCAGTCAGTCTCATCTCAGTGCCCGGCAAGATCATGGAGCAAATGGTCCTGAAGGCTCTGCTAAGGCAAATGGAAAACAAAGCAGAGGTGTCTGATGGTAACCAGCATGGCTTCACCAAGGGCAAATCATGCCTAACAAATTTGGTGGCTTTCTATGATGAAGTCACAGCAGCGATGGACAAGGGAAGGGCAACTGATGTTATCTACCTGGACCTGAGTAAGGCCTTTAACTCTGTCCCACATGACACCCTGGTCACCAAGCTGGAAAAACACACACTTGATGGGTGGAGCACTGCTGGATAAGGAAATGGCTGGATGGTGGCACACAGAGAGTGGTGATCAAGGGCACAATGTCCACCTGGAGAACATTGACCAGCGGCATCCCTCAGGGGTCAGTGCTGGGACCAGTGCTGTTTAATATCTTTGTCAGTGACATGGACAGAGGAATTGAGTGAACTCTCAGCAAGTTTGCAGGTGACACAAAGCTGTGCGGCACAGTCGACTTGTAAGAGGCAGGGATGCCATCCAGAGGGACCTGGACAGGCTGGAGAGGTGGGCCCAGGCTAACCTCATGAAATTCAACAAGGCCAGGTGTAAGGTTCTGCACCTGGGTCAGCAAAATCCCAAGCACAGATCCACCTGCGTGGGGAATGTCTGGAGAGCAGCTCTGATGAAAAGGACCTGGGTGTCTGGGTTGACGAAAAGCTCAACATGAGCCAACAGTGTGTGAGTGCAGCCTCAATGGCAACTGTGTCCTGGGCTGCATTAAGAGAAGCATTACCAGCAGGGCAAGGGAGATGATTCTACCCCTTTACTCTGCTCTCCTCAGACCCCGCCTGGAGTACTGTGTGCAGTTCTGGAGCCCCCAGCACAGGAAGGACATGGAACTGTTCGAGCAAGTCCAGAAGAGGGCCACAAAGATGATCAGAGGGCTGGAGCACCTCTGCTGTGAGGACAGGCTGAAGGAGTTGGGTTTTTTCAGCCTGGAGAAGAGAAGGCTTTGAGGAGACCTTATAGTAGCCTTCCAGTAACTGAAAGGGAGCTACAGGATGGCTGGGAGGTTTACAAGGTCTTGTAATGACAGGACAAGGGGAAATGGGTTTAAACTGGCAGAGGGGAGATTTAAACTGGATGTTAGGAGGAAGTTCTTTACAGTGAGGTTGGTGAGACACTGGAACGGGTTGCCCAGGGAGGTTGTGTCTGCTCCCTCCCTGGAGGTGTTCAATGCCAGGTTGGATGAGGCCTTGAATGTCCTGATCTAGTGGGAGGTGTCCCTGCCTATGGCGGGAGGTTGGAACTGGATGATCTTTGAGGTCACTTCCAACCTAAACCATTCTATGATTCTATGGCTGCTGCATTGTAAGTTGCATGAAAAAAGGTTTCATTATATTTGCCTTGAATCTTCTACCTTATTGTTTCCTCAGATATCTCTATTTGTGAAATTAAATTAAAATTAATTCCTCTTCTACAGCATGTATCATTTTATACACTGCAATGATTTTATACATACAATATGATTTTATGTCTTGACTGAGATTTTTCTAGGTTTGGCTTTTCATTATATGATTACTATTCTCTATTTCTAATCACTTCCTTAGTTTTTCTATGGATTTTGGGGGTATGCAAGACCAGATCTAAACTCAGGGTGTGAATGCACTGTGCATTTTTTCAGTGACATAACAAAAAAAAAAAATTAATTTGAGTGTCACAAGTCCACTTAAAAACAATTATACCTTGATCTTCCCCTTCCTTTAGTTCTTGATGCAAGTCTGACTCACTTGAAAAGCACATACTCCCCATTTTCTCCTTTCATCCCATGCTCACAGATACCCTTTGTACTTTCCATAACCTGCTTCACTTTTACCTCTAATAACATCAGTGCTGAGACACAGCTAAGAATATTGGCTGGACCTGGTTGAATCCAATCAGAGTCATTAATACTAATTGCGCTTTCTAGAGGCAGGATGCAGAGACACCGAGGCTGGTTCTGGAGAAGAGTACGTCAAATCCAGTAAAGCTGTTCTCTCTGGGCTTTGTCCCATATCTATTTGCTAAAGTGATCCTCTTAAGAGAAACCACTTCTCAAGAAGCCTGACTCAGTATAGTTTCTCTGATGTGGCTGTTACTGAAATATGTCAGTAAGCTTTGCACTGAACTTTTGAAACATTTTACTTTAATTCTCACCCTAGTGATTTTGGCTTACCCATCCTTAGACCACCATAGAGAAATGGTGCTTGGTAATTGAAATACGTGCCTGGAAAGTCTTGCATTATTAACCTCATGTGGTATGAGCATATTCCAGGTCAGATAATTACATTCCACCCACCATAAATTCTCCCCATGATTCCATGTAAGTATGTGCTAAGGGACAAAATCAGGCTGCTAATTTAGGTGATTATTTTCGTAAACCTTAACCAAATGGATGAAGCAGGTCAGGAAAGCAGCTATGTAAATTATTCACAACATCCGTGACTTGGTAGGAGGTTAAACACATCCCATGCAATTTGGAAAAAAAAACAAAACAAAAAACCAACATTTTAAAACCGGTAGAATTAGACAGATATTATTGTTGTTACTACTAACTGACAAAACAATTTCATTTATTCTGCAGGAGAAATAGTGTTTCCTCCTCTTTCCTCTTCCCCCCCCATCCCATTCTTTTCCTGCAGAAAACTGTCTCAGAATGGCTCAGTCAGTAACAGTTTATCCTGTAACAAATCCTGGATTTCCAGTTCTCAGGGACCTGTGCTGACTCTCGGTGCTAAATGCAATTATCATTTATTCCATTTGGATATTAACATTAAAGAGGTGTATTTTTTTTTCTCCTCACAAGAGCTTTGCATATGTTCCATATTAACATTCCTGTGCTGCCCAGTAAAAATAGTTGGCTATATGCCCACTTTTTAAAGTAATTTTTTGTTTTACTATATTTCAGATTTTGGTTTCTAATTATAGTTAGCTCTTCATAAATAGTTTAGCAGAGCTGGAGAGAGTGTTAAGTGCTGCATTTCTAAACCTTTCCTCCCTAATAAGCAACTGTAACCTGGCTCTGGCACACCTCAGCTCTCCAAATTCTTTGAAAATCCAATATATTTTTGTAATTTCCCCTTCTTTGTTCTAGAGACTCAGGTTTTCTCCCTGAACTTTCTAAAAGCAAACATCCCTCTTACCCTTGGCCCTTGTGTGAAACCACTATCCTTTCAGTTTGCCTGCCTCCCACCAAACCAGCTAGTGTCTTTGGATGGACCTGTAGGGCATCAGCTGGATAACTGCAGGTACTATGTCATCAGTGAGCTATTCTTTGATGATGTGGTCAGCCTTCCTACAGTTTCTAGTAAGCCAGTCTTGGCAGGTTCATCTTGCCAATGCGCCAGCTCATACAGCTGCAATTATAATTGAATCCACAAAGTTAGATTTAGTCTTCCAAGTCCATATATCAGCCTTAGTAACTGCAGTTTTCTGCTACTTAAGCATATTTAATTTACAAACTACTGTGCACATTATATTCCCAGTGGCTTTTGAGATGTGTGGAAGGGTGTGTCTTTGTATCAGAGGTATAAAAATCTAAGTAACCACACACATAAAAGAGAAAACAAAAGGTGTGAGAGGGCAAACAGCAAGGGAGGACATAAATGTCTGATGGTTTAATATTTCACATGAGCACATCACCATTCACAAGGCTGCAGCCAAAACTGGTTGACCAACCTTGAGAGTGTCAAGATAGATACCTCTGTACAATTGCAGCTCATCTATGAGGGTAAAAACTGAACATGTTTGGGGTGGCAGCAGTGTAAAACATCTATAGCATATGGCAACAAATCAATCTTGAATCTTTTCTTTGGGACACAATTGCTCTTTCTGTGATCAGCACAGAACTGTAAAAAGTCATCAGTGGTCCAGAAATTATTTTGTAGCAGTGTAAATTCCTTCATGGTTTACACTGGAATCCCTGTTGAGCAAGTATGTTCCTTTTCACTCATAATCTTCAAGAGATCATGAGGGAGAAAAACTTGCTGCTAGCCTACAACATTTTTTTGCAAGTCACCTGCATGATTTCTCACCTGTTATTTTATGATTACTGTACCTTCAATGCAATGTGTCCAAATTGGCCATTTATGGGAAATCTTTTACCAGTATCCAAAAATAAGTTTATGTCTCTTCACCCTGATCTTTTAAGAAAAATTACACAAAGTATGCACAGATACAAAGATATATATATATTTTTTTTTTTAAACTGACTGTTGTTCCTCCAATTTCATTAAAATTTGTTCTGTAAGCATGTGTGAGTAAGGTGTGTTCTCCTGAATTCTCCAGATGAGAGATCTTCTTTCACAAATGTCTAGAAGGCTTTTGTTGTCTTTCAGAGTAACAGAGACAATAAGTAAAAAAAAANCCCAGAAAAAAAAAAAAAAAAAAAAAAAAAAAAGAAAAGCTTTTTCAAGAATTATTTGAGAAGGGAGAGGACACAGAAAAGAAAGGAAGAAAACAAATGAACAAATGAAAACCAAAAACCCCCAAAACAAATGAAAAGAGATGTAGGTGAAAATACCCATCAGAAATCTCTCATGCACGGAGTTCAGAATATATTTTTTCAGAAATTTTGATATGTTCTTACAACTGACAATCTTCAAATTCCTATCTATTTCTATATGTTGTTGTGATGTCCTGATTCCAGAAAGGCACCTCATTGTAATTCTTAATGAAAAAATAGTTTCAGAAAGGATGAAATTTGAGTTTAACTAAAATATAAATTTAAGTAAGTCTTATGGAACAAAGTCGATGTGAAAGGAAATTGTATGAGGATTTTGGAATACCACCTTTTTTTTTTTGTCCCCCTATTTTTTATGATCTCTTGTTAAAAATATTTTTTCAGTAATCTGCTTGCTAGCAGTAAGAGTGACAGAAATCTCCACAACATTTCTTAAGAAATCAGGTGAATAGAAAGAGGACAACATGACTGCAAATTGACAACACCTTTTTGAATTTTACAATATAGTAGAAACAAAATATAATTGCAACACCAAATTGCTAGTAAACAATTTTAAAAGAACAATGAAAATAGTTAATAGAAAAAGATCAGAGATGCATTGTAGGACCTACTTTACTGCTATTTGGAATACTGACAACACATTTCTGAAATTAGATCCTTTCTTTTAGCAAAGGTAACAAACCATGAAGGTCTTTATTACTGCCAAGTCCACTCCAGTGGGACGGAACTGCTAATGTGCTCTGTGTGGAAAAAACCAAAATGTCTTTCTGTCTATTGAAAATGAAGATAAATAAACAGCTATATGTGAGACATGTTGCTGCATTCTGAGTTACCAATTTCACAAGGAGTTAGAGTGGGTTTACTTAGAATAACCTGCCAGTTTCTGGCATTCCACAAACAAAAACATTTTAACTGTGAAGTTATTTCACTGTAATGTAGTTGTCTGTAGGCACTGATACAGTTAGTTGATACAAATAGGGAAGGAGAAATCCAAGGCTTGCTGAGTTTTTTCCTTTTTCTAATTTAGCATGTCAAAATCTTCAAGAAAGCATTGAGACAGGTTCTAGAGATTGCTACTAAGTGTGTCATTGTGATGTAAATTTGCAAGTCTAATAATAAGTATAGAAAAAAGAAGTGTTAGGTTCAGGAAGTGAGGCACACAGAACGATAAAGTCACTGCCCACACATATGAGCAGAATAACATGGATACAAGAAGCTTTTAGGGTGACAGGAACATCCTTTACTTTCCCACTCTTAATCTCCTGAACTCTTCTAATTATGACATGAGCCTGAAACCAGCATGTTCTTTTGATCAGTCTTAAGGTCCATGACAATATAAAAAATTTAAAACTGCAGCCTCAGGCACTCTTTCCTCTCACATCACTCCCTGCAGGCTACACTGACCCTTGGCACATTTTTCATACTGCAAATTTGTGAGTGTCTATGAACGGATGTCTCACAGGCTTTGAGGCTCTCCTTCAGTATGAACTGCCACTCCAAAGCATCCTCAGACACTGAAAAGAGAGTAAGGATCTCAGTGTACATATTTTGCTTATTGAGTTCACTTAGAAAGCAGAGGACAAATGTTTGTAATGATTCAGTCTCAATCATCAGCAAAAGTCCGCTGTTTAATTCTACAGTCTAGAATAGCTGATTGATCAATTTTTAATACATTTTTATTAATCTCTTACATGCAATATGATTCTCCATTGTCATAATTTATTCTATTCTATATAGTGCTTCAGCTGTACATAGGTTAGTAAATTTGCAAATATAGGCATATTTCATTATCATAAAAGGTTTTAATCTTTCTGATTTAAAATCTCACTCAACTATGTCACATACCAAGTTGTTGTTTTGAAGATTTTTCTTTAATATGAGTATGACTGACTTATTCTAGGTTTATAGCAGATGAAGTGCACTTATAAACCTCAATACCTGAGCAACTGTAATGTCTTAGCAATTTCATAATGAAATTCATATGGAATTTAGCAGCCCAAGCCAGATTTGTGTCAAAATCTTTAACATGTTCCAGTTGCATGAAATACTAATTAAAGGCACTCATTGTTAACTGATATAAATAGCCCCCACTTAGCCCATTATAGGTATGGGTTGTAAAACAAACAATTATGTGACAGATGATACATGTTAACACAGAGAAATTCTGTAATGACATTTCTGTAACTCTGTAACCTCTTCAACCACCATGTGTTCCACATTACAGGCTAAAGGGGGTGCTGATTGCAAAGGTGACGTACTTTCCAGTTTGTGACTTTCCTTCTAAGAATAGAAATGCCTTAGAGCACCTCCAAATGATTTACATTACAAATTTAGCTCAGGCAATGAAATAATTAATGCAAGCTTGATTTTGAGTGCTACACGTGTTTGCTGTTCCATGAGCTAGTGCCAAAAGGTTGGATATGCTACCTTCCAAAGAGCACCTTACCTGGAAACGGACGTGGTAATCCAAGAATACAATTGCTTTCCATATATCGCTTCCTTTCATCCAATACTTATTTCCCCATAACTTTGTGCTATGGATAAAAATATTTGGACCAAACAGGAAACAGAATTTGGGACATATATACATACATACACACACACACACACATATATATATACACACATATGTAAATATGTGTATATGTATATATGTATAAGATATATATTAAATTATGTCATCAAAACTGATGGAATAGAGCAATCTCCTGGCATTTGGATAACACACACAGATTATTCAACCAGTAAAATATGATGTCTGCCTTTCCACTGGCCAGCATATTCTTATAATACTGGAAGCCAGTTGTCTCTTTGCTCAAAGCACAAACATGCAGAAGTTGCCTAGTGCATTTGCCCTGCCAAAAAAAACCAAACCCCTATTTTGCATCTGTGAATGTACAGTCCTTTGTTTAACCCTTATGATGACAGAATTTCTAAAACAAGAGAAGAAGTGATCAAGGTGTATAAGACTTCAGAGGGATGGCCAGTAAAGACAAAATGACCAGAACTGAATAAAGAATACTACGAGTTATTTCAGCCATGACTTTCAAAAGCAACTGCTAAAGATGGGGCAGCATAACTGAGTTTTTTGAAAAAGCAAGACACTCATGTTCATGTAAGTGCTTGTTTAAGATTCATGAGACTCCAGCTTTGACATATAGTTTTACAAAAGCTTGGCCTCTGTTAAGAAGACAAACCTGGTTAAGAGATACCTGTCTCCAAAATGCCTTCTTAAAGATGTATATTTCACCAGGACCACGCCCAGATGAAGTATAAAATGTTTGCTTTGTTTGAGCTACAATAGAACTAATTTTCTTTAGTGACTTGACTTTTCAGCTCAGCCTCTTTTAAGTAACTGCACTTTTTGAAGTCAATGGTGTGTTTTCACAGAGAGTGTCTGCTTCTAACAGCAGCAACACTCAACGTTTCTAGTTACTAGCAAGGACTGGTGTGCACATTGAGGCTACTACTACAGTTTGTGTACTGTGTTGAGGTGCAGAATAAAAGGCGGTAGCTGCAGGAAGAAGCAGACATTTGAGGTGACTCTAAACTGGACAATGAGGTATGCCATTCCATGTATGTCACATTCAGTATGAAGCTGAGGGATTACGAGGGTCAGGCTTATTCCCTTCCTCTCCTTCAATGATTGGTGTACAAGAAGGATTTTGTCTATTCTGCCTCCAATCCTGATCCATATGTTCCTGATTCCAGTTCCATAATCCAGCTCCTGAATCTGGTTCCCCTCTGCTGCTGAGGCCAGTCTGGGACATCTGCCACATCATCAGTGGTGATGGTGACATAATTGCTGTCGGGGGTGTGTGTTCGATATTGGTTTTGTATATATTTATGTATATTTCATTTTATTGTTATCATTAAAGTAGTTTTAGTTTTGTTTTCCAATTCATAAGTCTCCCTTATTCCCTTTCTCTCCCCTTTGGGAAGAGAGAGAGGTTAATAGAGAGCATCTGTCAGTTGCTTAGTGGCTGTTTCAGCCCTGAACCATGACATATGTACAAGGCTAAACTAGTATTATAATGACTGATTTGCTGCAGAAAGTGAAAAAATAAAAGCAAGAGAGAATGGATTATGCAAAACTTACACATTAAAGGGAATGCTGTCGTCTTACATCTAAAAATTGTCTTACAGTTAGAATTTGGCCTGGATTGTCATACTTGGAGGTACTTTCTACCTAGATCTGGATCCAAATATTTTGGCTTAGAGCTACTTTTTGATAAAAGTGTGGGAAGTTCTTTGTGACAACTCACACACATAGTGGATTGAGGCTTTTCCAAATCCACAGGGCTGTCAGCTCTGATGGTACAGACTCCACCCTTTCAATTAATGCAGAGATCAAAAAATTTGTTTGATTTCATGTCCTACAAGTCAAACATACAATATGTTCAGGCAAAGCTTGTGGAAGAGATGAAATATCAATGCATAAATATGTTACTATCTGAAGCTGTCTAAGAAGTTTAGAAAGATTTCAAATAACACTAATATGTTCATGGTTAAATTTTGCTCTTTTATTTAAAAGAAAAAAGGTAACACTATTAATCCCATTTCAACTCCTGCTTAATCTTGCCAACTTCAAACAGACCCACCTGAAATTTTACCTAGCAGTCAGTGCTTTTATTCCAGAGTGCACGTTTGTTCCTGGAACATTCAAAACTATTTGGATAGGACATTTGGATGATATTATTGTCCAAAAATGGGGATGTTCTCACTCTTTGGACATTTTCCTCT
Source organism: Psilopogon haemacephalus (assembly GCA_013396835.1). NCBI lineage: Eukaryota > Metazoa > Chordata > Aves > Piciformes > Megalaimidae > Psilopogon > Psilopogon haemacephalus. The sequence goes on along the minus strand of VWZI01017619.1, from coordinate 656,382 downwards.
TTTTTTTTTTTTTTTTTTTTTTTTTTTTTTTAAAGAACAAAAAAGTGATTTACCCTAGAAATGTCAAACTTGATTCAACATTTGCTTGGCAAAGAGATGTGCTTTTGGAGCCTGAAAGAGGGTTTAGGTGGGTAATTGTAAAGTTATTGTTAGTTTTTTCCACGCTCATGGCATACAGTACATGGCCAGCTCATGTTAATAAATACCTGTTGGGTACATGTGTGGTTTATAAAGGCTTGATTCAAAGCCACAGAAGTCAATGAAAAAAAACTTCTCTGGCTATAAACAGTCTTGAAGTCAGACTGTAAATGTGAACGACAGGATGGAAGAGAATCTGTCATGGGAAAAGTAGAGTAAGAGATCCATGTACCCTGCAATCCTTGATGGGAAAATGGAGAGCACAGAAAATGAATGGAAAGACATCCATTGTCTGTGGGCATCATGTTCTATAGGGGCCTGAGAAAAGGGAGATGGAGTCTTGAGAAAGGGATTTAAAAAACTGTTTGAATGATAAAGCTCAATGCTAATTAAACATGCCTGGCTTTCTACCACAACGAAAAATAACAGAAAAAGTAAGTGTATCACCTATCTAAAGCCTTATCTTTGAGTGACTAATAATTGCTTTTGAGCAATACATATACATTTTCCATACCAGACCTGTCTCATGTGAGTATGCATGTTGTTGATGTGGGGACTGTCAGAAGAATGCAACACTCAGCTGTGGAAGTAAATACATCACAGCAACAGGTCACCCTCCAGTCCTAGCCCAGCCTTATCTTACAATAGAGCACTGTAGCTCCTGTCAGCACCTAAGAACTGTTCCCCAAGCCCCCCTCCCTCAGTTTTCTGAGGCATTCTTATGCATTTCATGGGTGCTCACAGTCTGTAGATTTTGGTAGGCAGCTGGGATGGTCAGGAAGGCTGCATACCCACTTCTGAAAGAACACATTTGATCTACTTCCAGGAACTAGGCAAATGTCTGCTGGATCAGGCTGGAAAAAAAAAATCTCTATAGCAGAGTTAAGATCCTTCACATCCCCTCTAGTTTTGTGCAAAGCAGGAACACTTCTGTACACATCACTACTCAGTTCTTAACCATGTACAAATGGTCTGCAATACTGTCTGCTATGTTTGATATCTTTATTTACATAATCTCTCTCTTGTCTCTGGCAGGACACAAGGATTTGCCTGAACAAGTTTTTGTTTTGCTGTGGAAGTGTGAAATGCAGCAGTAGCTGTTTGGTAATTTGCCATTCAAAGTTGAAAGTTCAACAGCCACCTGTGTCACACCTCCCTTTTTTTGGACTGAAAGGGTGTTATAGGAAAGGTGTGTTTGCTTTTTCTCTTTTGGTAGGACTAAAAATGGAAGATAACTTTGTCTGTGAGAAACTTATTTCCTAGTGTAGTGAAGTAGCCAAATGGCAGCCAGATGGCATCAAGCCACCAAGAGGTCGAAGGCCATTGGACAACTGTGTGGGATTTGTTTCTCACTCGATGTGTTTGGGTTTAGAATCATTTATTTCTGGAGTAAGTCATAGATATGGAAAGGGTTTTACCTAAGGGACAATTGTTTCTCCATCCACTTGAAACCACAAACAGACAGAAAGCTGGTCAGCGGCCAAAATGAAAGGCCAAAGGCAAGTTGTCCCATATTTATCCTTTACTGGGTCAAAACTCAAAAGCTGGACACTGATGGCAGATCATAAATATTTCACTGCTCCAATCAACAAGTGAGATAGAAGGACATTGCATGTCAAGAAACTTGTTGACTCTTGCAGAGCAGATAGCCAGCTGGCATTAACACCATTATTGCCCTATCAGAGCTGAAAGGCTAAAGTTATATGGTGCCAGATTTGTTCCTGGTTTAGCTAAAGTAACACAGGAATCATGCTTATGTTTTGATCATGCTGTAGTGTTGCCTGTGATCCTCACTGGCCATGTGATCCTGATCTATTAATAAGAGAAAAATCTGAACTCTCCAGAGAGAAATTCTGCCTGAGAGTTTACAATTCCTATTTCATTCAAGCTTCCCATTCATCTCATATTTTATCCTCTTTTGTGTTTGCAAGTGCTCTGGGAGTCACCAAGAGATGCTTTTAACATAGTGTATGGGATCTGATCCCATACTCACAGCTCTGGAGAACTGTGGGTCAGGTTCTTTATAAGAATTGATGGGCAAAAAGCCACTGAGATCAGTGAAAGAAATTCTTGTATGTTGCATGCTGACCAGCAAAGCTTCTATCCTTACACAGGAGCAGGGGGCCAGCCTGCTTATTCTGAAATAGTTGTTGAATGCCTGTGGCATCAACTTGCACATATCTGGAAGAGTTAACTTGTCAAACTTCTGCCCCTTGTTTGGGAAGGGAGATAAACGGCCAAGAAAGAATGGGCTATATGCTTTCCATAGAACATGCCAATAGACAATCTTCTGGCTCCTGGTCCTCGGGGTGGCTCAGTGCCCAGCATCCCTAGTCATCCAGAAACATGGTTTTCACAATACCTGAAGCAGTACGGTTAAATTTACATTCTGGTCAGCCTGGCAGGCTTCCCAAAGTGTTCTGAACATGCCAGCTGATTCTCTGTCACCATCTCTGGCTTCTGGGAGGCAGATCTCCTTCCAGAGAGCATGAATACACTGAGGAGATGGTTAAGAGTGAGGCTGTAGGTTTTCAGTTACCCGTGCAAAGGACCATGGCAAAACAGATTTACAGTTTTGTTCCTGGGCAACTCAGACAGTGACAGAAAGAACTTCCAAAGGCTCTGTGGTGGTCCAGTTTGCTGTAACCTAAGAAGTCATTCTCTTCAGCTCTCTGCCCCCAGCTCTCTGCCCAGTTTTCCTTCCCAGCAGCAGTGGTGGCAACAGAGCAGTTAGAGTGTTTGGTTCCCCAGCAACTGCAGTGGACTGTCTGTTATATCAATTTAATTCACAGTTGAGTGCAGTTTGTGTTAATGAGCATGATGATCTGTGAACTCTGCTAGCAGAGGAGCCAGCTGCTCTGCTGCTGCTGCTGGGAAAAGAGCAACCACCAGCAATACTGGAAGTGGGCAGGCAGGAGAGGGAAGGTTGAAATTCATCCAAGCCTGATTTGGTGGAGGAGATACAGCTCCCTCAAGCTTTCTCAGGGTCCTACTTGATTGTATTTACTGTGTGCAAATGGAGAGGAAGCAAAATTAAGTGGGTTGTGGGAGTGATGATTCCTACTCTAGATGCCCAGAAAAGTTGTATGGAAGTGCAACTGTGAATAAACACCCACACTGAGGAGGCTGAATATTGTAATTCCCCCCTGTCATCTGTTCTCATCTGCTCTCAGGACAGAGTATATTATCACCATCAGGTTTATTTTACCTTAAGCTTAAAAAAAAAAAAAAGTCAGGAGATTTGCAATGGACAACTCTATATGTCCTTTCATTTCTGGCCTCTGACATTCATACCTGATTCAGTTTTGTAAGTGTCTTAGATGAGAATAAAAGTAATATCTCCATTTTTAAATATCTTGATGATCTGGAAAATGTGGCCAAGAAAGAAGACTTTCAATGAGACCCTTCCATCTGTAATGTGAGATCAGTTTTGAAACTCAGACTTTCAATAAATGTGAAGATTCTATATACTGGAGCATTAATGCAAACCACAACAAGTAAGTTTCCTCTCATGGGACAAATGGAGCTAGGTTCTTGTCTGAACAAAGGACAAGAACAACTACAGAGTGCAACAAAAGACTCAAACTCTTATGTAGTTCAGTCTTTACAGATATGGAGGACAAGTTGATTCACAGATTGGTCTCCCCTCTTGAGAAACATGTCTGTGCCTCTTGGACTTCTTTGTTTTCAATGTCACATTTTTAATCAGAGAAAGTTAGCAAGATCCTCTTCACATTGACAGGTACTATGCATAACTGTGACAAATCAGTAAATGTAAGGGGTTTTTTTGAAAACAGGCTGTAATACTACTGGAGAATAAAACGTCTGGTAGAGATTCAAATGTTACTGCAGGATTTACATTTGTGAGTTGCCACAAATTCTTCTGAATAAAAACACCAGACACAATCTCCTTCCTGTTCCCTGAAATTCCACCAGTTTTGGGACTGTACTAAGACACAGACTTAGTTTGCAATCCAGGAATAAAAGTTGAGACTTGTGCCTAGGAGAAGGACTGATCTCTGTGCATTTGTGAGTAAATGTCACACACATTTTGTTTGTCTGTGTCCTCATCACACCGTCTGCTCTGTCAGCTTCCTCACTCTCTCCCCTGGCACAAATGCACAGCACACTCTCATGTCACTTAGATCACCAAAACCTAATATTACCTTTTTGGTCAGACATATGCTAACTCATTTTTATAAATAGGAACATGAACTGCTGTTTTATAGGCTAGAAACCACAGCTGCAAGCAAAAGGACAATATGCTACATGAGCTTTGGTTACTAATCAGTTAAAAATAGATATCTGTTCCTTCTGCATTTGCTTAAGTTTCCTCTCTATTAGCTAATATGTATTGATGGAATCTCATCAGCTTTTTCATGACCATTTTGAGATGTGTGCTTGCCAAAAGTTTTGAACTACAGTCTTGCTCTCCAAACCAATGCACAGCTGAGCTAAAAATGTCATGTACTGGCTTTAAAACAAAGCAGAAATGAAAACTGTGTTTTGCTGCTGCACTCATTTGAGATTTCAGGATAACTTCCATGAAGGACGTAGGCCAGATTCTTAGCACATTGAAAACTGCATAGGTCCACTGATTCCCATGAAGCTACACTGATTTACAGCAGCTGAGAATCTGGCCTCAAAAGCTCGGGGCTATATATCTATCTTGTGTTATGCTGAAGTCCTCTGACCTCTTACTTGATTGCCTTGCTCCAGCACGTGATGCTAGTAGGTAAATTATACCTCTGCTGGCCACTAAGCTTGCTGTTCTAGCAACATTAATAACCTCGAGGCTTCTAATTTTCTTACCAATGCTTACTAGACCCCCTGTGCAAGCCTCTGGGGCTGTTCTGACAATAATCCCAATATATTTTGTTTTGAATGAAAATAAACTTTATTGCAACTTGTGCTGGAGGCAGACCCACGAGCTTAGACTCTAGAATGCCTAGTAGGCAGCTGTGTAATCATTAGCAATACTATAGGGAACAGCACTAGGATCAGCTCAGAAGGGTTCTTCATGCAGCTGAGACTATAATTTACAGCACCACCATAACTACAATAACAAGGTAGCAAAGGGAAAATACTCTGGAAGGGGTGGCAGTGAAATTCAGCCATCTCAAGGTGTGGTCTTCGGGCCAAAATATTTAATTGGTTAGCAGAACTCAGTGTTCTGGTAACCTCAGACTTTCATCTTTCATTAAATATAAATCTGTAAAAAAAATGAGCTTACACACCCAGATCCACATAGGATGGGCTAGTAAGCAATGTCCCATCTTTTCAAGCAAAACCAGAGAGATCCTGGTTTTCTGGATGCCTTTCTTATCGGGTTCCTCTTGCCCTTTTGCCCCACCATCATGCGCACTCCATCTCACTTCTGCACACACAAAGAAGCAGTAGGAGCAGTAGCAACTGCTTGGGTTTTGCTGGGCATCCAACTCACCCTACCTTTACTTGATTTTTTATATTGTATATCTGATTTAGATCTATAGACTTTTGTTGTAATCTTTAGAGTCTGTGACATTCTGTGAGTCAGTTTGTGCAAGTCACTGGTCACTTTTTTTTTTTTTTCCCCAAAAACTAAGTTACAGGCTAATTTTACCAAAAAATCACCATGGTGCTGAAGAGGCTCAAATTTTAGTTTAAAATCTCATGTGATCACATGGGATCACAGACTGTTCCCTGACTCAGCGAGCATAGCCCTCAGAGCAAAATTTTCCCTTTCTGCAAATGTGCTCTGTATCTGCTGTAAATTCACTGTTAGTCTAACCCCCACCCCAAGTGAGGAACTAATTAGCTGAAACAAAAATTTTGGCTTTTGAAAACTGTGAGCCCTTTCACCCCTCTGTCTTCCTGAAAGTCCCCTGAATGTCTTAATAGAGTGCAGCATTTCAAGGGCAGAGGCCGTGGGCTAAGAATGAGGGGTTGCTGTCTTTTCATGAAAGTTTAATCAGCATAATTTGCTATTCGTGTTGTCAATCTTTTGTTGATGCTGGTGGGATTTTTTGGCTAAAAACTCAACTCCTCAAGCTTTTCCCAGCAGTTTGTGATCCTCCTTGAACTCTCCTGTGACCTCTAGAGTGATCGTGACCCAAAGGGTAAGGAGGACTGCTAACATTCAGGCAAAACAAAGGTGGAAGGAATAGAAACGCAGATGTAGACCAGGCTTTAATGCTTGCATAAAATATCTTTAAAAGGTCACCCAGCTTTACCACCACAACAAAAGTGGTGATTAAGTGATTAATCAAGTGCTTCTAAGTTGGTTTCATGGACTAGCAGCATTCAATAATGAACAACATTGGTTAGTATTCAAAGAATAATCCTCAGAGCATTGCCACCTCTGATAGCAGAACTTAACATGTTCTGCCTCAGTGGTCAGGTTACTAAGAAAATAGGCATGGTTAACAACACTAATACCTTGCCCGTTTCAAAAGCCCAGTTCAGTAGTTCAGCAGGTGACTATACACATTTCTGGAGAGGCTTCTGGTTTGCAGGAGGTGAAAACTATCTGTTCTGATGGGAAAAATGTTGACACAGTACAGGAATCCTTGCTCAATAACTGAGCCTCTACATAAATACTGTGATCCTAGTTTTTCCCTATTGGAAAAAATGTGAGTGGGAAAGGAGCTCATTCTNTAACAGGGAGGCAAAGCTATACCTAAATAATTTATATATATATATATGTATATATATATATATATAAATAATCTGCTGTATTGTTCATACTACTGCACTGGTTTGTTGGTTTCCTTAGTCTATTGAATGAGCTCAGTTATGTCTCAGATCCTACGCATGTACCTGGTTTCTAAATTAATCACACAAGACTGGTGATATTCACCTAACTTTTAAAGCTTTGAGATATTTGACTGACTGTTTGCTGGGGTAATAAGAAAACAGAATACACAATTACAAATTTGCATGCTGGGCTAGTTCTGCCACTGACTTGTCCCTCAGCTTGGACAAAACCACTTGAGCACTCCCAATTTTGGTGTATACAACTGAAAAAGGAAAATCTGGTTTTCTTTTATCAAATAAAAAAGTAACCAACCAACCAACCAAAACCCCAGACATTCAAGAAAAAAAAGAATAAAAAAGAATAACAACCAAAAAACCCCACACTCCAAAACAAAACCAAACAACCTCCCCAACAAAACAAAACAACACCAAACAATAAAACTCCAACCAAATAAAACCAAAGCCAAAAAAACCCAACAAAAACTCCCCCCCAAAAAAACAACAACAACAAAAAAAAAAAAAAACCCAAACAACCAACCCAAAAAAACCTTCCCAAACCACATCAATGACCTCTCCCCAAACAGGCAACCATCCAGAACAAAACTAAAAGCAAAGAAACAAACAAAAAACCCCAGAAAAACTCATCAAAACCCCCAAAAAGTTGCAGGTCAGCCTGAAGCTATGAACTTGAGTGAGTAAATTGGTGAGAATCTACAGCTTACTGATGATGGAGATGCTCAAATTTTATTACAATCATGTCTCCAGCTTTAAAACCAATGAAATGTAGGTCAGACTTTGTTCCAATAATTCATTTATTCCTTATTTTCACTGGAAATATAACTGTCTCAATCAACAGACCATGGTAAAGGGAACTGTCAACCACTCTACTGCAATGTTTTTTTGTAAATGTTGATGTAATTTTCAAAAAATAAAACTAAATGTTAACTATTAACTTTCACAAGCATTCACAAGCACCATGGCCACAATGAAGATTGCCCACAATTCTTCAAGCATATGAACTCAGAGGTTTTCATGTTAATTCCAAACTGATCAAGATCAGGGAAACAGTTGCCCTACAGATTTTCTTTTGGAAATGTACCATATTTATAGAAAAGAGAAACCTACAAATAGAAGTCATGATTAGATCCACTCTTACCAGCCTCAAGAAGATACATGGAGAAATGTGATGTCCTGGCTTGTTTCAGAATATTTCTGGTCAGTGACCTAGAAAAAAACTTTGAACACATAATAAGATCTGCCTTATCTGACACTATGATGACCATTGTGTTCTGATCAGAGAAGATACAAGTAAGCCATGGTTATATTGTTCTGATTATTTCTGTCCTAATTGTGTTTGTGATAAGAATTTAAAAATTGATGCAAAGCTCATTGTTATATTAAAAAAAAACAACAAAACACAACTTTCTAGTCAAGATGAAGCTTGGAGAAATGCTCTTCCAGTTAATGGACAAGCAGCTTACAGGGTTTGGATTATGAAATCAACGTATACTTGGCCCTACAGAGGTCCTTTATTTCTAACATGAGTTTTTCTCTACTCCAGATTTTTTCCTTGTTGACTCTTATTTGATTTTTATGGCCTGGGGTCTACTCAGCCATTAAACAGGAAGTCTTGTTTTTGTCTGCTAAGAGGTGAGATAAGGTACTGCATAGTGATTTTGTCTTTACTGTTGCTTGGATCTTGAAGTAATTTAGCTACAATTTGGGCCTTGGCATGTATTTAAAACATTTTTCAAGCAAGGTGGTTACATTCATTGAAAAGGCATCTGAAATGGACCAGTTTATTCATCCATGTATCTGTCAGAGCATATAAAGTAACAAAAACTAAACTCTGTGTACCTACCTCAATTGCGACTGTATGAAACTTGAAAATGGAAAACTTAATCTTCTTTGTTGCCGAGGAACAGGTCACTCATCTGTCCCAGTGGACTAGTGGTCAGGTAGGTAATCATGGTTAGCTATAGCAACCACTAGTTACCACGACACTCTCTTAAGAAAATCAGTCTTGACCAAGGTCTGTATTTTGGTGTTTTCTTGAAAATGAAAAAATGAAGAATCGATTAGCATCTCTCTGGCTGACTGATTCCAGGGCAAATCAAACTCTATGGTTTGTGAGTTGAACTCTTCAAGGTAGATCCAGCTTGCATGGTTGAAGCCTTTAGGTAGGAGAAACACAATGCAAATAACATTTGAAATATCTCATATCTACATATTCATGCCATTAAAGCTCAGTGATTACATGTATCATACCACTGCATGATTTCTTTCCACTTCATCTTATTGATCACCCATCTGTTTATCAGCCTCTAATCTTCATTACATACTTACCTTCCAAAATGTTAGAATCTCACCATAGTGTTCTATAGGAAGGTATTTAATTATTTAACTCAGCTACAATTTTAGCTAAACCCACTGCTTCTTGGCTCAGGCAGATCCCTGTCTGTACAAGTACTTTCCTCTTTCCCGAGTCACAGTGAATTCAGGCAGTTTAGTTTAAACAGTAGTGGGTGACCTTTTCTATTGTCTGGCACTTGCCAGTACCAACATACATCTTTTATTCCACTGTCTCTGGTCTAACTTTCCACCTTGATGGCAAACATTAATCTTAGGACAAACACAACGTTTCAGCAGAGACAGATGCTCACTAATGATCAGGCTGCTGTAAACCACATGAAAAAATGAAAAGGAGCACCCATCCCAGCAGTGATGGGGCTCAGCTGGGGGAGGGCAGGTAACCTGTGTCTGACTCTTCTAAGTGCTTCTGCTCCACCTTGCTTTGCATCTCTCATGACCTCAGCTAGTCTGTTTGATTTAACACGGTAGTCCAGCACTCACTCTGACAGATAAATGAACTGAGTTCAAGGCAGTAAAAAAAGTGATAGCTCTTTCTAAGCAGAGATTGATCACTTAGAAATTGATTCATCTTAAATGCAAATGTCTACATGTCCACTGGCCTCTGTTTACAGATGGTGAATAGAAGTTACCTTTATCCCACTGTCACATAGACAACTAAAAGGAGTCCTGTGCATTACACACCACACCAAAAATACCTGAAGTGAAGGAAAGTGACCCTCTCCTCGCTAATGTAAATACTTTTGTATTTCATTGCAACAACAGCTTTAGCTATATGATAGTGTACTAACAATAATTAGGTCTGAGTCACAGGTGTAAGACAGGAATTAATTCCATGGAGATATCCTATGATTTTGAAGACACTGAGTGCTTTTTCACCAACTGAGTGAAGCAATGAGGGAATTGTGGTAAGGCACAAGAAGGGTGTCTATATCTTCTCTGCAAAGTGAGCTATTTATTAGATTAAGAAAAAAGAACATCTAGAGCACAGAGTGTAACCTACAGTTTTAAAATTCATCTTGCTTAGATCAAGGCATCATGCTAGCTGGTTTGAAGATCTTTGCTGTTGCCAAACTGGGAGCACCAGCTCACCACAGTGAAGACATATCCCTGATAAGTGAGAGTTTTGCTGCTCATGCTATATCACATTTTTTGTTTGTTTGTTCCTACTTGTCATGTCTTGAGTTTAGCTACCAGTGTTGATTGTATAAGAGCTGCCATTGACACCAATACAAAAAGAAATAGTATTTTTTGTTGTTAAAATACAGAAATTTGTAGCTATATTTGAGTAGGACTGCATTTGAAATTTATCTTACTCATTCTGTAACAAAAACATGTCCTGCTGCACATGTTTACCTCTAACAGAAAGCTGAAACTACCACATTTGGAACCTAAAGCAATAATTGTAATAAGGAGGCAAAGCAGAAAAGCAAGGTAAAGTGAGCCTTAATACCAGAATTAGTAATAAAGCATAGTTGTCAAATGTTGTTTACTTGTTATAGCATCTGAAAGTTTGAGAGAGTAAGAAAAAACAGAACTGTTTAATGTCTGATTTCTACTTCGCCTCATTTACACTCATATACTTAAATTACACGGTTCCTTGTAGGCTCAATTACGTTTCTGAGAAACTTGGATTTTTTGAGACCATGTGGGGTTGTATCTAGAAAGAACTTTACAAGGCTTTCTGCATCATATTTCCCTTGTTTTCCTTCATCACATAGCAAAGGACAATGTGCAGGCTGAGTTAATTCAACTTTGCATGTTATTTCTCCGTAGCTTGACTCTTGCCAAAGCAAGTCTTAGCACAAGACAAGTCTAAAGAAGGAAACAAATGTGTCCTAGCAAGCAGTGAAATGAATTCCTGACTACAAAACTGGAAACAAAAAAATGGAATATGAAAACAGAAACTTAAAATATATCTGACTGCAAAGTTCCTTTTTAGCTGTTCCAGTATCTTGGCTATGATGAGTACAAAGGTCTGGCAATATAATTCCTCTCCCTCTCTCTTCTTGTATTTCTCCTCCTTTCTTCAAAGCCCAGACTCACCTTGGAGAGCTCACTGAGCTTACATTTCCTTTTTCACTCTAGTCTGAGATACAGTCTGCTCTGACTCTATCCCTTGGCCTGGTGCATTCAGTGTGAATATACGATGTGGACTTTTGTTCTCCCCCTGGGAGCTTTTTCAAGAGTAAATGCCTGTTTGAGTACTAAGACACTGTCTTAATTTCAAATTTGTAGGGTTTTTTTTCTGTGACAACAGTTTGGGGTTATCCTAATACTTTATAATTAGTTTGCTCTATTGATACAGTCCATTGCACTTGGTCTCCATTATTAGAACTCTTTATGTCAACTTCCCCCTTCATGCCTTCAAGGAAATGTCCTAATTAAGTCCTAGCTAAGTCATTCCTCCCCAGTCATAAGAGATTGAATAAGATGAAGGAAAGAAGGAAGGGGAGGGTGAGGGGTGAGGACAGAATGATAAAATTGTTAGTGCATTTTTATTTATTTTTCTCTCCATCAGTTATGCATTCTTGTTCACACCAATCTTCTATCAATTTTAAGCAGCTAATACTACTGGGAAGCCGACCATCTGAATTGTCTTATTTATCCTACTGTGTTTCTTTATGTGAATAACTGTTCACTAACTTAATGGGGTCAGACAACTCTCCTTGTGTCACAGGGTCTCTTGCCGATATAGGTCAGGGCTGTGTTTCCTTGAGGTGTGGAAGCTTTCATTTCATTTCATGAACAATACTATTTGTTACAGTGAGAGAATGAAGCACAAAATCTGAGTTCATTCTCTCCCCTCCCCAGGTTTTACTGGGCAAACCTTAAGATGGCTCTTGAACCCTTTATGCCTGTTCACCTAAGAGTCATTTAAGCCCATATAACTAGTGTTTTAAGTCTGCTTATGATCTGCTCCTCTGTGATGCCTGCAGTGTTGTCATGTTTAAACTTGTGATATACTTCGAGATTCTAAAGAGTTGAATTTGGACAGAACATTCCTAAATCTCACATATGAATGACACATGCCAAAAACTGTTAATTTCTTGAAACTACTACTAACCATGATTGAAAACTGTTTTCCTCTGCATTTCCTACAGATCTGGCCATTCAAGAAGAAATCTACTCCAGCAAGATCTCTGTCATATTGCATATTGTTTGTCCATCATGTATTTGTTTAATATGAGATGTAATTTTCTACTTTTTAATACTGAAATCTGTAACATCTCAAGATTCTGAGCTACATTCAGTAAGAAGGAAGATTGCAGACACAAAGTTAAATGACATAAAGGATCACCTGGAAAAGCCTTCTAGATTTTTTTTTTTTCTCTTTTAGACAATAACAAAGAGTCAGAGGCTGCCTAAAGGTGCAAAGGAAAATGTTAATCAGTTCAGTGTGGGTCATGGTGCATAGATGGATATCTAGAACTGTTACCACCAATGACACTTCAGTTCACCATCACTAGCCAGTACCTTTTCAACTGAGATGACAAATATGTGATCCACTGGAATAAGTGAAAATGCACTAATAAACTAAAACTGAGGTGAAATTAGACACAAAATTTGTGTGTGCATATAAATTCTTTTATCCTTCTAGTCTTATTTCCCTTGAGCAGGTAACTATTCTCTCTTTAATTGTCTTCACCTGCATTTGTACTTTCTTATGCCTGTGATATTGCAAAATTAAAAACTTAATTCCAAGTGTCATACCTCTGTAGCATGACATCAGCTTATTGGCAGGATGGGAAAGCTCGTATGGTTACACAGCTTTGGTTAGTGTGGTGCAGAAGTTTCCAGACTGCTAAAGTGATGCATAACAGCAGAAGTTGCCAGGTCTGTCTAGGTGGAGATATTTAGTAAATGCTGCAGACAGATCCTTCAGCTAAGTACTTGAGAGCAGAAACATGTTGGCTCTCCAGACTCTGGCAGAACCCAGCAATTTTCAAGGCCTGTGCTCTTGCCTGAGGATGCAGCACTAGCTTCAGAAGACAAAAAGCCTCTAGAGAGCAAAAGTTTGATGAGGTGAAGCATGACTTAAGTGAATATACCTTAGGTAGATTATGAGATGGGTTTGGGTGACTGCAGTTAGTGGTGCATGGTATGCAAATGAGGACGTTGGTGTAGTGGTACAGCTGGGTTCCTAGTGTGTTAAAACTCTTTGATTGTCTGAAAGAAGCAACTGAGAGAATATGAAAAGTGTCTCCCAGTACCCATGTAGGCAAGAGCTGGAAGCTCTTTCTCTCTTTTATGCTGTTTCCTGTTACCAAAGGTGTTTCTGGAGCATGGGATCTATCTCACCTGATTTCAGCATCTGTACATCAAAATTATGTGAAAATCTCTTATTTAATTTTATAGAGGGCTGCATGGCTGGTTTTTGTTTGTTTGGTTTCAATTTCCTCCCAGATGGATTCATAGCTAGAAGTTTTGCTTGTGTTTCAGGTCCAAATAAACTCAAAACATTAAAATGAAACACAGACAAAAGTACCAAAATTTTTCAGGTTCTTTGTCAAAATCATATTAGAATATAAAGCATAAATCAGCCAAGGTTCACTCAAAACTGTGCTTAAGTTCAATTCAGAAAATCCAATATTTTTACTAAACATGAAATCACATGAGTTTTACATATGTGAATGTATAATATACTCCTCATGGTTACATAAACATAATTTTAAGACCTTCTTTGTAATTTGATGTATTTGTCTCATTTGTATTGCCCATATTGAATCCCAAATTCTGCTGATCATGTTAATAACTTACTTAAATTCTAAGAGTCGGCTTCAAAGTCGACCCAATGGGCTAGCTTAACAGAGGAGAATCTATCTGACTGATTTTAAATCTTCCTAAAAACGTAAGTATCCAATCCCTCTCAAAAAGGAATACTTAAGAAAAACAAACATATTAATATTAGAAGTATAACTTATACTTTTTTTCTTGTTTCTGTAGTCCCTGTAGTTGCTTCATCATATTTATTCATATTTATCATAATTATGTGGTACAATGTAAGACACATTTTACTGTGTGTTAATGTATATATTTAAAATAATAATTTATCTGCCATATGTAGAATTCTATTGTTGAGCCTTTAGGCAGCAACATGAGTATCTTCTAAGCATCTAGCACACTGCTCCAAACATGTCAAGTGGGAAGGAAGTGCTGCTTGGTAAATCATAATTTATGTTCTTTCCTGAGTCAATAGTGACAGATAAGTAGACTTGCAGAGAGCAATTCATTTAATCCTAAAATACATGTCTAAAAGATGGGAATTTAATCATCTTGTGTATGTGTGCGTCTCTGCATGCATTTCCCTTCCCACTGACTTCACAGGGAGTTGTTACAACCAGCTTACATTAGTTAATTCTTTTGAGATGAGTGATATTACATAGATGCTTCAGATCTAAATATCAACACTTAGAGTTTTCCTTATCAGAAGAACTGCTACTGGTACTCACAGCTGCTTTTTAGCTAGTTCTGGAGTTCCAAGGAAAATGCTGATTAAAAGTCTGTTTTTAGACCTGTGTTTCTTAGGTCCAGCCCATTAATATGTTTTCAGAAATCCACACTGGAACAAAACAACAGAGAGAAAATGCTTATGGTTTTGATTATCCAGTATTGAGAGCAAAATAGTTATTTTCTCTACTGTTTTTGTGTAATTTTTCTGTAATAGGAAGTAGCTCAAATGCAGAAACACTGGAGTCACTGAGAACATTTAATATGATGACTGATTATTTAAAATATGCTGTGAAACACTTTGGGTTTAGAAATACTTATGCCCTGAAGACTATAATGAAGAATGGCTGCATTCCACAGCAAGAACAGTGTTTGGAAAGCTTAGCTCACTCCAGCCTACTCACAATGATGATAAATTGCATGTATTGTACACTGTATGCACAGTTTTTATGCAGGTGTTTTTTGGTTTGAGTTTTGTTTTTTTTACATCAAAAAACCTCCTGTCCACCTTTTTTTTTTCGTCTCCCCCACCACTCTGAATATGTAGAACCATTTCTTTACTAATGCAGTCCCTAAAGTACAAGTGGTAGAGCTGCTACATTACCTTTGCAACCCTGTCCTGGAATGAAACAAGGAAAACTCCAGAGCTATTTTGACCTCAATGTTCATAGTGTTAAGCTAGAACTGTACTGTCCTTTGCCTCTTCCACTGAGTGGGAGGAAGGTTATGAAATTGGGTCACTGTGTACTTTTGCTAGGTTAAATCGGAGCTGCCAGGGTTTTGCATTTATCAGGAACTAAAACAAGGAGCAATTTTTTGCTGATCCCATTTTCAGCAAAACCTGTTTATATTACCATTAGTAAGGTCAAGTACTTCTGCAGTATGGACCATCACAGGAGCAGCTTCAGCAATTACAGCTGTGAGTCAAGGACTATGTGCTCCTCCCCCTCTTTTTCCTCCTCCAGAGAAGAATTTGATTATTTAGAGGAAATTAATGATGGGGAAGAGCATGGTTGGGTCACCTATACTGCCCCATCTTTATTTGCTCATCTATTCAGATATCATTTTTCCTACTCATCAGTGCAGTATTTTCAGGGAATCATTTATCCATAGCAACTCAAGTATTAAGTTATACTTAAGTAGTACACAGATCAGCACCAGGATATAAATTCAAATATGGCAGACTCACTGGCACTAACCTATACTTCGTCTGGGTCATGGTCAGGATTTAATGTGAGTTGAGTATTCATCTCAGTATGATGGTTTGGAGACAAAGGAGTAAAAAACTTTATCAAAATAATATATGCACCATAGGTAACAACAGTCTTCTGTAATTTCATTCACTAGCATAAATATACTGTTTTATATGAAATACCCATTTCTCATTACAGTGCAAAAATCCACAAATGTGTGAAGAGATAAAAGGTTTCTACAGATGCACATAACCTAATGTAATTAGAATCATAGAATAGTTTATGTTGGAAGGGACCTCAAAGATCATCTAGTTCAAATCCCCAGCTATTGGCTGGGATACCTCCCACTAGAACAGGTTGCTCAAAGACTCATCTAACCTAGCCTTGAACACCTCCAGGGAGGGAGCAGCCACAACTTCCCTGAGCAACCTATTCCAGTATTTCACCACCTTCACTGTAAAGAACTTCTTTCTAGTTTAAATCTCCCCTCTTCCAGTGTAAACCCATTACTCCTCATCCTGTCATTACAAGATCTCATCCCACCCCAGCCTTCTTGTAGGCCCTTTTCAGATACTGGAAGGCTACTACAAGGTCTCCTCAAAGTCTTCTCTTCTCCAGGCTGAAAAGCCCCAACTCTCTCAGCCTGTCCTCATGGCAGAGGTGCTCCAGCCCTCTGATCATCTTCATGGCCCTCCTCTGGACTTGATCCAACAGTTCCATGTTCTTCTTCTGTTGTGGGGTCCAGAACTGCACACAGTACTCCAGACAATGAGAGCAGAGTAAACAGGAGAATGCCCTCCCTTCCCCTGCTGGCCACACTTCTCTTGATGCAGTCCAGGACACAGCTGCTGTCTGGGCTGAACGCACACACTGCCAGCTCATGTTGAGCTTTTCATCAACCCAGACCCCCAGGTCCTTTTCCTCAGGGCTGCTCTCCAGCCACTCACCACCCAGCCTGGATTTGTGCTTGGGATTGTGCCAACCCAGGTGTAGTACCTGACACTTGGCCTTCTTGAATTTCAAGAGGCTGGCATGGACCCACCTCTCCAGCCTGTCCAGGTCCCTCTGGATGCCATCCCTGCCCTCTAGCAAATGGACTGTGCACACAGCTTGGTGTCATTGCAAACTTGCTGAGAGTGTACTTGATTCCTTTGTCCATATCACTGACAAAGATATTAAACAGAAACTTCTCAGTAAGTAAAATGTTTCATTGCAAATTTACTGGCATGTATGAACAAGTCTTCCTCAGAAATATTTGAAATTCTTAAATGATTGCTTATTTCCTTGCCAGGCAGGAGCAAAACTTCAGGAATCATGAAGATGCAGTATTTCTGGCCATGTGAAATATGTGTTGCAAAACAGAAGATGCTGCAAATGCTTTCCTAGAACTTCACTCCATGTTAGACATTTTGCCAGAAATATTTCACCATGGGTGTTGTGGTAGGCCTGAATAGGCCAAAGTAGGCTTATACATGCCCTGCCTTGCCCAGACATGTTTTTTTGCTCTCCCTGTTTTCAGGAGAAGTAACTACAGGAAAGAGCCAAAAAACCTGGAGCCACTGAGTTTAAGGACCCTGGCTTGTCCAGACTTGTTTTGCTCCTGTTTACATCCTGTGGTTAAAAAAGGTACATACACCTGGCTTGTGCCTGCCTCATGCAAGGCCTATGTTTTCCCAAAATTGGGTAAAGCAAGCCTATGGCTTCACCTGTTATGGTCAGGCTTGGCTGACTCTGATTCTGATTGTCTATTCTGCATCCAAAGGCCCATTAGTCTCAGGCTACATTGATATAAGAAATGAGTGAGTAACACAATATTCTCTGTCATTGTATTTGTGTTTGCTGCTTGCTTTCTTGCAGCCACTGCTTGCCACCATTACTCTCTGCTTCTGTCAGTGATCCTGCCATGCAATGCTAAACTATAAGCTAACTCTGCCACAAAGTAACAAACCCTGATACTCTAGGTTTGCCTGGAAACTGCCTGCCTTGAGTTTACCAGGAATAGACACCAAATACCTCCATGTCATAGGCTTGCACAGGCAGCATGACATTGTGCTAAGGCTGCACATTGCAATACATCTTGCTTACACCTGCCAAGATGAGGAACCCTCAAAGGAATACACAGATCATCCAGAGGAGGCAAGATAACATCAGAGATCATATACCTCCATTCCCCAGCATGCTTTACAACCTGGGAAGAATCAGAAGCCTCAGTGGCTGACAAGGCATTGACAGAACTCCCTGAAAGTGTTTGAGTACTCTCTGAAGCTGTAGCTAACCCTGTGAGTCAGAAGACTAATATTTTGTGAATAAATATTTAAAGCCTCTTGTATTTCACCAGTTGTCTTCTGCCATAAACAGAGAGGATCTTCCTTGAGTCCATCTAGTGGGCAAGCAGTATATTGACTTCAAGAACCTTCTCTTCCAGTTCAACTGAATTTAATGTTTGTATTTTTGCTAGTTATTTCTTAAACATTCTAGATCTATGTTATTATCTGTATAATGTTTCCATGGCCGTGTGAAGAAACAATTATTATAAAAACTAGTGTTTGGAGTGGTGAGATTCATTAATATTGAAAATTATTCATTTTTTAAAAAATCATTATCTCACATTAATTAATACCCCTCCATTACAGTGGGGAACTACAATTTAGAATCATAGAATCAGTCAGGGTTGGAAAGGACCACAAGGATCATCTAGTTCCAACCCCCCTGCCATGCCCAGGGACACCCTACCCTAGATCAGGCTGGCCAGAGCCTCATCCAGCCTGGTCTTAAATACCTCCAGGGATGCAGCCCCAACCACCTCCCTGGGCAACCTATTCCAGGATCTCACAAGTTTTGTGGTGAACAACTTCCTCCTCACATCCAGTCTGAATCTCCTCACCTCCAGCTTTGCTCCATTCCCCCTAGGCCTGTCACTACCTGATAGCCTAAAAAGTCCTTCTCCAGTTTTTTTGTAAGCCCCCTTCAGATGCTGGAAGGCCACAATATGGTCATCTCGGAGCCTCCTCTTCTCCAGACTGAACAGCCCCAACTCTTTCAGTCTGTCCTCATAGCAGAGATGCTCCAGCCCTCTGATCATGCTTGTGGACCTTCTTTGGACATGCACCAGCTTGTCCACATCCCTCTCATAATAGGGGCTCCAAAACTGGACACAGTACTCCAGGTGAGGTCTCACCAGGGTGGAGTAGAGGGGGAGAATCACCTCCCTCGAACTTCTGGTCACAATTCCCCTCTTGCAGCCCAGGATCTGGTTGATTTTCTGAGCTGTAAGTACACACTGCTGGCTCATATTGAGCTTCTCATCCACCAGCACCCCCAAGTCCCTCTCCTCAGGGCTGCTCTCCAGCCAGTCACTGCCCAGCCTGTATCTGTGCTTGGGATTGCCTCAACCCAGATGCAGGACCTTGCACTTGGCCTTGTTGAACCTCATGAGGTTGGCTTGTGCCCACCTCTCCAGCCTGTCCAGGTCCCTCTGGATGCCATCCCTGCCCTCCAGCATGTCTGCTGTACCACGCAGCGTGGTGTCATCAGCAAACTTGCTGAGGGTGCACTCAATGCCTCTGTGCATGTTGCCCACAGATGTTGAACAAGACCAGTCCCAGGACTGATCCCTGAGGGACTCCACTTGTCACTGGCCTCCACTTGGATATGGACCCATTGACAGCCACTCTTTGGGTGTGGGCATCAAACCAGTTCTTTAACCATCTGGTGGTCCACCCATCAAACCCATGTTTCACCAGCTTGGAGACCAAGCTCTCAATGTTCACACAACAGAAAACAATGTAGTAAAATAATTTAGTTTTCTTCTGGTTTTCTTGCCTCAAACCTGCACTGAGCTAACTGTATTTTATCTTAGGAATGCAGTTGCAGAGCATTTTCCTATTCAAGTGCAATATACTCCAGAGGCTCATCTGCATTTTTTTCTGAAATAAAAAATATGTGGATATTGAAAAATTATATGCAAAACAAAGATGTTTTGTCATGAGTAATTCTGGTATGTGTTATTATTTGGGTATTTTTTGTTTTCTTTTATTTGTTTTTGCCTTCGCTAAAGTAATTAGCACTTAAGAATACAATGTAATTCACTGATTCTCCTAAGCAGGGAAAAATTTTAGGCACAAATATGTTGGGGGTAGCGATGTTAAAAGAGAGTTTCTAGCTTCAGAAATTATTCTCTACAACCACCATTTTAAAAGATGAAAATTAATTTTCTCCCCCACCCTTTAGTTAGTACTTAATTTGAAAGGGATTTCTTACTTAATTCTTGAAGATGATTAGATGTCATAAATCAGAACATAAGCACTTCTGAGAACGGGATTTCAGTCACTGACTCTTTTCCCAGTCTCCCTCTCCTCACACTTGTAGATTGGATAGTTTTTGGCTTGATGTTTTGTTTTTTTAAACAGTTAATCCCTATTCCTCTCAGTGTGAAGCCCACACAGCAAAATTGTGATTGTGAGTTTCACTCACCTGCATGGAATTAGAAACTTCAACAGCTGCAAGGCAGGGTGTTGTGGATTGTAATGTTGTCCTTTCCACATTGCCTTTTTGTAGAAAATAAAAAAGAAAACAAATAAGCAAGCCAAACAACAACAACAACAAAACCCCCACAACCAACCAACAACCAACTAAAACATTAACTAAAACCACAATTTAATTTCTACAAATAAGGTTTGGTTTTCCATCTGCATATATGATATGGAAAAAAAAAATAAAAGAGAGAGGAAAAAGAAGAGGAGAAAAAAAAATAAAGGACCACCACAAAACTACTTAGTAAAAGAAATTCTGAAGAACTTAACTCCCAAAAGCCCAAGAGTATGCTTTTGTTGCTGTAAGGAGTTTAGAAATTCTTTTCCGTATGGCACTTTTTGTGTGATACCAACAGCTTTCACAGGCACAAATCTGTAGCAATGCTGACCCATCCAGTATGAAGCAAATCTCTAATAGAAACATGGCTAAGAACATGATTATTCACCCAACAGCTGTCACCAAAAAGCTCCATAGATTCAGTGTAGAATAAAAGACTGACCAACAAAGTTATTATAGGCTGGGACTTTTTATGGACCCATGTGACAAAACCAATATTTATAATGAGCAGTCTCTAATTCTGCTTGCTTGATTGACAAACCATCCCAACTGTCCTTTTTGTCATTTGCAAATGAACCAGAATTAACTTTATGACTCAAGACTGCTATTTATTCTTTCAGAGCACTTTGTGCACCAGTGACATACAACATATATGCTGTTCAAGTCACAGTCACTGGGGAATACAACTGAACAACTAAAGTCAAACACAACTCAACTGAAATAGCATTAAGCCTGCAATAGTTTTTTTAAGGAAGATCAGTTCAAATGGCAAACAAAAATGTAGGGTCTCTGGGACTCTGACCTAATAAGTATGTATAGAATAATTCTAATTATTCAGAGATTGATGGGTTTCTCTTCAGGTCACTAATTCTCATACATGCTTCAGCTAGATAAAAAATGGCATTTAATAAACCTCAGGAACGATATCAGGAAAATAACTGAACCACACCAAACAACTACAGCCAAAAATCCTTCAAGAAATTAGCAAAGTAAAAGAATATGTTGTCTGTTATATTGAAGTATTTATTTATTTTTCTGGTTTGATTGGTTAATGCAAAACCCTCATAGATAAGGTGATTACAACATAGGAATAACAGTCCAAATACTGGCACAAACCACTGAAATCTCCCACCTCACTTTCTTCAAGGTCAGCATCATTCCCAAGCCAAATTTCATTTAAAGGATATACTACTTGAAAACAGAGCAAGGAGAAAGCGGTCACTGGAGACTTAGAGTTTGGCAACCAAATTCCAGGAAATTCTTTTCAAAAAGTAACTAAACTGGAAGCTGAGAGAGGCCTTCCTGAGCTTTAAAGGGGACCTGTATCATGGACTCAATGCACTTACCACAGAAAAACAGTTTTTCTATCAGTCAAATGTTCAGAAAATACAATTGGAGCTTGGCTTTTGTTTACATTAAAAAAAATCAAACCCAAAACTGAATCACAAAAAAAATCACTCACAATTTTTTTTTTTCTAAATTAAATCTAAATTATGTATTTTAAGGTAGTTACATTAAAACTGTCCTTGAATAGTGACCTTGACCCTGAATACAATGGTAAAATGTCAGAACTCCTTTTCGGTTTCAACTTTCCACTGCCCCAGACCAAAATCAAATTGCAAGTTTTTGGAATGAATAGGATACAGTGACACTGTAGCACACATTAAAATGAATACTGTGGTAGTAGTATAAACTACTTCATACTAATAGCAGATACATTGCTTTGTTTTTGCTCTTCAAAGTTGCATAGTCTTGTAACTTCCTTTTCTATTAAGAAAAATCCAGTTGTGCGTTTTTCTATATGATCATGAATATTTCTAGCCACAAAAATATTTTTCATTATTAGCTTCACTAGGCAATTAAATGGTGAATAATCTGCTGTCCAATTGACTGTCTTCATGACATACATACACTTCCCTAGAAACAGTAAAACCTGTAGGAAGCTTACTACAAATCGGTTACTATTTTGACAATGAACAAGCATTTTCAGCACATAATGCTATATTCTAACTAAATGTAAGTGCTACTTCTTCCACTCAAAATAGAATAAAAATTAAGATGAACGTTGTTGTTAAACTGTCTACACAACTGTCATGCTGCGTAATACCAAAAACTACCATGATTTGACCTTGCCATAAATTGATCTCAAAAGCTGATTAACTCTGTACCCTGAAGCTGGAAGGAAATGTTTTCCAGCTCTTAGGCATCACTTGGATGTCTAGTTGCAGTTTTTAATTCTGGAAGGGTGACAGTCAGTGGAATTATGAACAGAAATTCTCAGGTTTGAATACTACTTATATTTCTCACACGTATATTTCTTACACAATGTGATGTAAGGTTTATATGATGCAGTTTAAAGCAGTCTGATTTTCCTTATGCTGAAGTTTATTAGTTCATTCATTTATTCACAGAAAATTGTATTTAAAAACTGATGGCAGATTCTCCACCCATAAACTTACATATTATCTGAAACAAATCATAGCATAATGGAGGAAAGGGAAAAGGATTTCATTTAGTGAGATATATTAGTTCTCAAATACACTTAGACTTTGATTTCATCAAACAAAATTATGTTAGGCCAATTTGATCACATTTTCTTCCCTTTCAGGAAATTGTAAGAATTGTTGAAAACTGAAATTTGATGAAAGGTAATATATGAGAAATGCATAGTATTAAAAGAGTCGGTAAAATATATCTTACAAGGTCGGCGATAGGAACTATCGCAGTTTTAGATGCTATTTCTCTTGATTTTTTGAAAGCTTTTATGTCCATTCTTCATAGAGAGCTAGAAAGAGGTAAGAGCAATGAATTTTGAATATGAACTTCCTGCTAAGATTAGTTTCAAATGTAAATTTAAGGGGTTTTATAAACTGGTTTAAAAAAAACCCAAATATAATGTAAAAATCATCATGGACGTTAAGTATCACTGCAGCATGTGCAGGGCAATCAGATGATCAGGTTCAGTCCGCAAGACACTTTGGGATGTGGTTTAATAGCCATGGTGTTTTAGGTTGATGGTTGCACTCAATGATCATAGAAGTATTTTCAAACAAAGACAATGTCGTGATTCTATGATTTTAACTAGTAAACTGGAATGAGTGATCTCAGAACTGTATGTTTGTCACGATTATTAATAAGGAGTTATGAATTATTAACTTTTTATTATTAATAACTGAGATTTTTGGGAAAAACCCATGAGATTCTTTGGATGTTCGGTCCATAAGAGGTTATTGCACAAATGTTTTTTATAAACACAGAATTAAAAAGTTTAAACAGTCAGAACTTGGAAAACAGGGAACCTGCTAACAGGGGAAAATCTTAACCTCACCTTATACTCACAGATGCAATAGGTATAGAATCACGAAGAAGAGGAGGAGAAAAACTTTGCCTTGCCGCTGCTGTATTGCTACAATCTGCAATGCACGCCACAAACACGTGGCCACTGAGAGAGGGATGCAAGAGACATCTGACCCCCAACAGATGCAGCAGGAAAGAAAGAGCAATTGCTCTAAGTCACCCTCCCTTAAATACCCAATTTTGAAGGGTGAAACTGACCAATAGGCAATATTGTCCATTATTTTGACCAATAGATTCAAAGTCCTGCAACCTAGAGGTCCACCCTAATACTTTGAGGGACAGCACAGAACACCTGACTTGATCATGTGCCACTGGGTTTTCTGTGTTCAAACCCTCACTGTCTGCTCAATCCTGCCAATCCCTCTCCTCCAGGAGGAGGAGAGCCAGAAGTTTGAACCAATTTGGGCAGGATTTGTGCCGGGACAATGTTTGAGCACGATTTCAAGGAACACTCCAGAAAAAAAAATAAAAACCAACAAAAAAAACCCCATAGTATGCGGAGCATTTGTTTTTCTCCTGAGTAACATTCATTGTCCACCATTTTTCATATGACTCCTTTTTTTCTGTCCAAACAGGACTGAAAGTGACTGAGAGGCTGAACCAAGGAATTCAGGATGTCTTCTTTATATTCACAGATCCATAAAAACATTCTCCACTTCACTCTATTTTAATCAACTTTTTCCAGAGTAGGTTATGAACCAAACAAAAGTGGGTTTTGTGGCCTGCATCTAAAGCAGGTAAATTCCCAAAAAGAAAAGAAGGGGTCAGATACTTCTTTTCTGATGAAGCACATTTATCCTTCCACTTCTTATCTTATTTAGACTGGCCCTTAGCTGGCAGAAGGGTGCAGTTTCCTTGTCTATCATCTTCTCCTCAGGAGGCTGTAGACAGCACACCTTGCATGAGCTGTGATAACATATTTACAACGAACAAGTCCATGGCATGAAATTGAATCCTGATCTTGCTAGAGGTGTAAAATAGTGTAGAAATGTAAATTTTCCAAAATTCTCCCAATCCCCTACAAAGAAGTAGATACATATTTCTCATTGATTGCAAATCAGCTGTCTCAATGCCATTCTAAATCTGGGTTGTGAAGACTATGGTTGAAAAGTTGAGCTGCTTTTTGCTGTAATTCACATGGAGACTTTGCTGTCTTGCTAAAATCAGCTCCTTCACTGCATAACTCAATCTTTAGTTTGTTTTAGCTCAGTAAAAACAACAACACAGACTTCTTCATGAGAAACTTCTCTTACTCTGATGGTGGTTCTTCTGTGTGTCTGCCTTCATTCAACATGTGTATAACCACATATTTCACCTGAAACTAGTTTAGAATTAATATGTGCAACATAATTATGCTCATAATTTGAAATTAATGGAGAGCTACCAAACTAAATCTTTTTAATCCCAGGGACTGAATACTGGAGTAAATTCTCCACTGGTGTCCAATAGGAAATATGCCAGCAAGAACTTGGCCATAGTTACCATATTAAAAAACATCAACTGAACCTGTGCTACTGAAAGTGGGTAATGGTCAAAAAAATCAAGGCTAAAAGTACTCATGGATATTAAATACTTTGACCCTGGCACTTAACCAAGGAGACTAGGAGTCAAAATGCCAACAATGAAAATAAAAGCATTACTTTTATATTACACTTTCATGTTTTCCTGAGTGCTGTTGCCTTCTTTCTGACCTGTCATGATAACTTATTTGAGGCTCTTCCTCTATTTCCGTTGATACAGGGGACTCATTCAATACCCACTAATAGAGAAGGGGAAATCTTTCCACGACTCCAGTGAACTCTGGATCAGATCTCACATTTTCTTAAGATTCCATGTCCTTTGAGATCCCAGCCCTCACATTTTACTTTAGACAATATTGTCTTCACAAATGCATATTTTTTAACCATGAAAATCAGGTTTTTTTTCTTGTTGAAAGTTATGCCAGTCCCATTATTTACATCATATTTAGCAAACTCACAGGAGTTAAGTAAATCTGGAACCCTCCAGGAGATTGACTGCTTTGATGAGTGCAGCATGAGTCACTCAGGCTGAGGCCATTCAATCAAATATTTCCCTGTGTAAATATTAAATTACGATGTACTGTAATGGAACTGACAGTGCATGCCCCAAGTCAGGTACAATGAATGAGCTCAAATTCGCTACCTATAGTTGCACACATGTATCATCCTTTGCTTTCAAAGGAACATGGATTATCTCAGGTATTTAGACCAAGTTCTCTGTAATTTCACATCCTTAGGACACTGTTGTCTTCTTTTGCTATAGCCTAGCTCTTACTCTGAAGGCAAAATTGCTCCCAGCTTGTAGTTACTCCCCTCTGCCTCTGATACAGAAGACATGATGCACATAACTCACATTAAGACAACTTACAGAAGTGTATTTGTTACTGCTACAACGACTAATCCTTTTGAGCTTAAAAACAGATCTGCCCTCTCTTAATGGTCCTTCTTTTCAGTTTGGAAGATTATTACCCAAACATGTGCTTGCATTTTGTGGTTTTGAACTCTAGGAGGAGAGGAAAGGTGAGACAAATTATTTAGTACATGGGGCACCTTAAAAAATTTCACATGGGTCACTCATTTCTGTGGATTGTCTCTGGACATAACATGCAGAACTTCTGTGACATCACTTAATGGACACTAATTACTTAACTTTCTGAGGATAAAAAAAATCAGTGATATTTTCCCCACCTTCCTCAGTATGTATAAAATTGTACTTTAACTTGGCCAAAACATAAAGGGTATTATAACTTAAACCATAGCCTTTTCTGAATTTTCTACTAAATGCAAAATAATTAACAAAACAGCACAGGAGCTGTTTTTCCATTTGAAATACCCTGATTAAATTATTTTTTAAATGTACACAGGGGCAGTAGACTTTTGTGTCAAAAAGTCTTCCAAACCTTCATTGTGGAAAGAAGTATTTTTCACATTATAAACACATAAACCAAGCTTCTGAAACTTCTTTATGTCTGATTCATCTAATTTGATGTTGCCCTCTAGTAAGTTACAATCATTATATTCCCTGCACTTTTTGGTTCAGTCATCATTCATCAAATTTCAGACTAAAAGGAGTTTTCACAGCTGGGTTGTAAACCAAATCAATGGAAATGTTGATGCAACATTAACTATATCAATCCTAACAGGTGCCTCTAAAATAACCCTTGTAAAAGAAACACCTCTATGCAGCTCACCAGCCTGCTCCAGTAAGTGTGCTAAAGTAGGGAGCAGGGAATAATGAGTAATTAGTGTTCTTACTAACCAGAAAGATAGGTTCTTTCAATTTCTGTACATAAAAAGTTGCACATGTAAGCATTATGGTAATAGAGACCTCAGCTGCATGCTTCCAGTAAACTCAGGATGAAATATTAAAAGCCAGCCCCAAAGAGGAATTCTTAATCTTCATATTACCTCACTTATTACAGACAACCTCATGAGCTCTGCCGCATAGCCACATGCAGGTGACCATGAAAGGTATTTCTAGCAAGGAAAATGGTGTCCGTTGGAGTGATCAGGGAAAAAAAAAAAATAATTTACATATTTATTGTCTAAATAACATTTTAGCAAATATCTTGCATTTTCTTTTGGAGCTGTGTCCAAGATCCCATGGCAGAGAGCACCACCAGGACCCTGGAAGTGTCTCAGAACAACAGTGATCTGTCTGTCAACATGAGCTCTTTTGGGACACACTACTAAACACAGAGGCATATTGTTCTACAAAAAGCTAGTTGCTTTCTAGCAGTCTTTTTCACTTTGATGCTTTCTTGCCAATTAAGGTCACTCTCTGCTTAGCCCTGTGCAGTGCAGCTCAGTCTATGCCATATAACAGACTCCTTGCCTCTTCTCTCCTTGTTACTCAATTTCCATGCATCCTTTCAGAACAGTAGCACCCTCCATATAGAATTGTAGAATCATTTAGGCTGGAAAAGACCTTTAGATCATTGAGTCCAAACATTAACCTAGCACTGCTAAACCATGTCCCTAGAACCAAATCTATGTATCTTTTAAATGATTCAGTCTCTTCCCTGGGCAGCCGGTTCCAGTACTTGGTGATCTATTCAGTGAAGAAATTTTTCCTAATGTCCAACTCAATTCCTCTCTGGTACAACTTGAGACCTGTCACTAGTTACTTGGAAAAGACCAATTCCCACCTCTGTACAACCTCCTTTTATGTAACTGTAGAGAGAGGTAAGATATTCCCTCAGCTTCCATTTCTCCAGACTAAACAAACTCAGTTCCCTCAGCTGCACCTCACAGGATTTGTTCTCTAGCCCCTTCACCACCTTCATTGCCCTTTTCTGGACATGCTCAGTGCCTTTCTTGCAATGAGGAACCCAAAACTCAACGCATTACACAAGGTGTGGCCTCACTGGTGCTGAGTAGAGACTACAGAGGAAATCACCTCTGTAGACCTGCTGGCCACACTGTTGCTGATACAAGCTAGGTGGCCTCCTTGATCACCTGAGCACATTGTTGGCTCACATTCAGACAGCTGGCACACAACACTATCAGGTCCTTTACTACCAGGCAAGTTTCCAGACACTGTGCCCTAAGCCTGTAGCATTGCATGGGGTTGGTGTGACCCAAGGACCTGGCACTTGGTCTTGTTGAACCTCATACAATTGGCCTTGGACCATGGATGTAGCCTGTCCAGGTCTGTCTTCAGAGACTTTCTACACTCAAGCAGATCAACACTCTTGCCCAGTTTAGTGTAATCTGCAAATTTACTTAGGGTGCACTCAATTCCCTTGTCCAGATCACTGGGGAACACTACTATTAACCAGTTGCCAACTGGATTTAACTTCACTCACCACCTCTTTGGGTCCAGCCACCTACACACTTTTTAACCCGGCAAAGCATCTACTCATCCAAGCCATAAACAATCAGTTTTTCCAGGAGGGTGCTGTGGGACATGGTGTCAAAAGCTTTACTAAAGTCCAGGCGTATTGCATCTGCAGCCTTCTTCTTGTTCATTACATTGTGTCACAGAAGGAATTCAGGTTAGTCAATCAGGACCTGCCTGTCATGAAACCATGATGACTGGATCCAATTGCCTGGTTGTTCTGCATGTGCTGCATAATGGCACTCAAGGTAATATGCTCCATAGCTTTCCCTGGCACTGCGGTCAGACTGACAGATCTGGATCCTGTTTCTGGTCCTTCTTGTAAGATGAATATCATGTTTGCTAACATTTCTTACAGCTCCTGTCTAGCATACAACATAGCAGTTTATCCAAATCTCCAGAAAGTCTATCTGTAAAACGTTATACGAATTGTTTGTAAGACACAGGAAACATAAACGGACTATCAGCCTGGCAGTGTTTTTAAGGTGTCTGAATAAACCTTTGAATACAATCACTTAACAATACTGGGATGGGGCACAATGGCCCTTCCCCAAGGACCACACACCAAACATTTCCCAAATCTTACAAGCAGACAAAAGCTTTTTTCCTGTTTCATTCTCCTCTGTTGTGCTTCTCAGCACAGCAAACAGGCTTGTGGGACTCAGAAGCAACATCATACTTCTTTACTTCTATTGAAACTTCATTCATATTGGGGTGATAAGGAAGTAAGCCTCTACAAAAGGCCACACAGGACAGCAAACAGGTTTTTTTTTCTCCCACGTTGCACTCTTTTATAAGTAACAGTCAATATTTGCCTCTCATTTGGAAATATTTACAGTTCTGATGCCACTAAAGATATTGTCCCAACTTCCGTAATGTCTCTGAAGACAATCATGTAGAAATTGTTCTCTGTAGATTAATATGGTTTTGCACATTATAGTTAGAAACTGAGCTCATACAAATGTTTTAAGCAGAACGAATCAAGTTTCTCCATCAGAGACTCCAGGAGAGCTTGAATCTTTGCTGGTGGGATGCCTAGGGTTTGCCTGGGAGGGAAAGAAGCATGAGGGAGGAGACAAGAAGCACAGTACAATAGGTTGCTGGTGAGTCTGTTGGGAGTTATTAAACTGGGATGAAAATATGGACTTCCAGAGGGGCAGAAAGCAATACAACTCCTTCTCCTCCATATAAAGAAACCCAACCAACAAACCAAAAATATTGTACCAGAGAAAGAGCTGTCTCATCTTACTTTGGGCAGACTCCAAGTTCCCCTCTGGCCTCATTAGCACAGCTAGAGCTCCCTCTTCTGATTCACTCACTTCTCCTCCTTGGAATGCGGACTTTAATATTCACATGGGCAATGGCAGAACACACGCTGTCCAGCACCCAGCTGGGACCTCCACTAATATGCTGGTATGTTCCATATCCTGTCTGTCAGCATCAAACTGTGATTTACAGGGATATAAAATCCAGGGGTGCAAAACTTGGAACTGCATGTAGGCAGTTCAGTTCAATGGGTTCCTTTAGACAAGCTCCAAATATTTGTACAACAGGCTAGAACCAAAGGCAGAAACATCACCTCCAGAGGAAACCTACCATTTGCAGGCTGTCACTTGCTGAGGCTGTCTCTGGGTAACAAGTGTTTGCCATGTGACTTGTTTTTAATCCCCACGCAACTCAGTGTTCCCTTGTGGACCTCATGTATGAAGGAGATACAAAGAAATGTGCTTAAAGTTTTTCATTTTTCTATAATAGTAGCAAGATTCTACACAAATTCCAGAACAGAATAAGCTGGCAGCCTCTCACAACTAAAACCTGGTGGGGTTTTGTTTGATTTTTTTTCTTACAGCAAAACCCCTGCCATAAAGTACCACTTGACATTCATATTTTTTATCATCTTGACGTTATAAAACCCAAAGGAAAGGCTAGCAATTCCCTTTTTGTGCTGCCAGCGTTGGTCTGCCTTTGATTTCCACTTTGCAGTGCCTAAATGTGCAAGTGCTCTACAGAGAGGCCAGATAAAAAGATGTGGGGTGTGCAGAGTCTGTTCCTCACCATTTCTTTGGAGGGTAAAATCAAAATGGGGAGTCTGACACTTCCTAATGAGGCACTCTGTTTTCAGGACCTGTTCATGTAGAATTAGCTCAGACTCTTTAAAACAAAAAAGTAATACTAAGGGGGAAACATTCTCCACTATTTAATCCTCTCTAACGCACCATCTGAAACCCAGCCAAGTGCTACATGTGTACAGTGCTCAGAAAATACAGAACGTGTATGAAGTCAGCAAAACACACAGTTGCAGGGCTTCTTTTGCAAAAAAAAGCAGGCCTGACCTTTTGACAGAGTAAACACTATTTTCTCACCCAGATGCATCAAACTGGCTTAGTATTTCATCACGAGTTTTTCTTGCCTTTTTCTTTTTTCTTTTAATCACTATTTGTGTTTTTCCCGATCATCTAGAACCTGAGGGAATAATCCTAGTGATCATAATCCTTCCCCTCCAACCCTCCTCCTGCTCCTTCCCTTTCTTTTTTTAGTGTGTTGGCAGCCCTGATCAATGTTGATTCATTGTAGGGAACAGAATCTGCAAACTCTTCGGTAACACTAGACAAGCTGCTACTACAAGCAGCTGCAGTTGCAGTTCGCATCTCACTGGGGGTTTTTCAGAAAACCCACCCACAACACACAAGGGGAATTCTCCCGGACAAACTGCAGGTGCTATGGATATTTTCATTTAATATTCATTCTTGCAATTCAGCACATTTGTAATCCATGTGGTAAATTGTTACTTACATTTCTCCCAATGGACCACAACCAGATGTTGAAAATAAGAAGTCCGGTGAAGCTATTGCTTCTTCTCTTCTTCATTGTGCATTTCAATGGTCTTAAAACAAATTTGCTTTCTCAGGACAGGAAAAAAAAAAAAAAAAAAAAGGGTGCTTTTATAGTTAAAGACACATTTGTTGACATTAAGTAATAATAAAGATATCTAGAAATTACAGGCTCCACATAGATTATTATTCAGATTCAATTGGCTGAATTTTCTTTACTGTATTAGAGAAAATGTACTCTTTTTACTTGGTGTCACTATGGTATTGCTAACTAAAAGGCTAAAAAGGGTTCACTGTGGAATACTACATGAACTAATAGACAATCTTCTGTACGTGTCACAAGGTTTTCCCAGAAGGTCTGATTTTCCCAATGTCAGGAGATGGGAAATCCTGTACCTGTCTTCTTTTTTTTTTTTTTTTTTTTTTTTTTTTTTTGTGGTGGTTATCTGTAAGCATTGCTATTACACTCTTGAACGTTACTACTTTTGTATTCTGAAAGCATGCCAACTTTTGCACGTTTTTTATACTGAAAGGAACTAACACTAGGACTTTCTGCAGAACTGCATTTAAATACACACCAAAGATTTTCTGTTTGTTTTAAAAAGACAAAATAAAAATGCAGCATTTTTAATCTCATGCAGTTTTACAAACAACCTACTGACTATGCATCAATGACAGTAAATGATCTTCTGTTCTCTTTGTTTTCCTACACTCTCCCCAGTCACTCAACCTTTAGGTACATTCCAGGAGTACTTGCAACATCAAAGCTTTCATTAATAACTCCTCCACTGTTGAAATAAGGGTGGGAGAAAGATCATCTAATGCCTCAGTTACAGAACTGTGTACATATTTATAAATTCTTAGGCTAAAAATGTTATCCTACAAATGAATGTCCACACCATCCTGGTTTATGTAATTCTCTCCAAACTCATAAACAGTGACAAGACCACAACATCAGATGCAGGAAAGAAAAAGAGGTAATTCTTTCCTTGGATGCCTTTAAATTATGAACAGATTTTTATACTTCTCTCAGTGTTGAACCAACTCTTGATTTTCATACTGAATATTTTCCTGTCCTGAAGGCCCTTGAAGAAAGTGGAATTCCATGTGGCTAAAGGATATATAATTACGTTGAAGAAGATAACTATTAACCTAAAAATACTTTCACCAGAATTTCAGTCTCTTTGAATAAAGTCATATTCTTTACCTGGCAGTTTTGTGTAAGAAAGAGGCCAGCATCATGATTAAGTCTTCCTGAGAATGCAGTTTGAATGAATATAAAATTCTGGTGAATGCAAACACGGCTGTGATGCATTTATTTAGTTTATTAGGGCTCCCAAAGCTGCTTACTTTTGCATCTGTCTCTCCAAAGTCAGGAATTCCAGCATAAGCTTAGGTCATGATTAGATTAGTGACCTCATCCCAGTCTCATATTGCAGACATTGGCCATGACCTCCAGTTTCAGGGCACATGGGGTGAAATCCTAGCTATTCTGAAGCTGGAGGGGCCCAGACTAACTTTCTCCTCACATTCTTGAGCCCTTCATGCTTTGCACCTGTGCTACAAAAGGTGACATGGCTGAAGTTTCCAGAGTTGACTGGACTTTCACAAAGTAAAAATATTCATGCAGAAAGGGTTAACTTCTTTTTATTAAGGGAAAAAGGGGGAAAAAATAAAGCACTTCTAAAAGATTTCCTGAAACTGTTTCCAAGCAAATGATGCATGCCTCAGAGAAGACAGTGTGTAAGAACAATGACCCTGCTATGTAGAGTACCAAGGACAATGAAGCAAAGATACATAAGCAATAACACAAATATGTATGTGATATACCTTTGAAATCATATCTTGCCAGAACTATTGCAGCTTCATGAGAATTACATTGATTCACATGCTGAGATGGGAGAAAGATGAAAAAGCTCAACGGCCTAAAGCACTGCTTTTTCTAAGTGCATTACCATTACTGAAACACCTGAGCTAAATAGCACACATTAAGCTGCTGTAAAAAAAAAAAAAAAAAAAAAAAAAAAAAAAAAAAAAAAAAATTCAATAGCTCTCATTACAACCCAGAATTTCTCATTTCCTTCTTGTGGTAAGATGCTGGTTGCACCCCAGGTTGCTGTCTGGAGCATGTAATGACAGTGGTTCAGGGCCCATTAAAGATAGCCTCTTTTCACAATGCCAACAAGGTAGTGGTAGTAAAAAGAGAGGGGGGAAAAATCAAATGCGTAACAATACTGGTGAATGAGAAGCACATGTGCTGACAGAGGAATGCGTTCTGCAGGGAGCTGCAGGGAGTTAGTTAAATCCGGATGCTCTATGGGGTTCAGAAATATGACAAGAAATAAGGAAGGCAAGTGGAATGGTGACAGAAGACCCTAGCACAAAACATGAATATATTTGCATGTGGCTATTACAGCAAGGACATTTTAACAGATGACTTTTTCAAGAGAAAAAAATTGTGAACTAGCAGTGGTAAAGTAGTTTCTAGATTCTGGTGTCCATGGGTCTATGTAAAGGGATCATTAGTCAAAAGCCCCAGTGAGGATAGCAAAATGTATGGAAACTACCAATTTTTCTGTAACTTCAGCTTCTTCTGTGCAACTAAAGCCTACCATTTGAGGCACGTTTACATTCTACCTTCAGAAACTATGTGCACCGGTTAATATGTTATATACTACTATGTTTCATATTCTAAAAATGGAAATTCAATGTCAGATCATTTCCATTTTTTGGACACTTTATTCTTTGCCTTTAACTAAACCAATCTCATGATAATTCCACTAATCATGTAAATACTAATTAGAAGAGTGGAATAAAGGTAATGGAGATAATAAAGCACTATTTATTCTAGAAATATAAGCCACAGTTATGAAATAGAAGATTAATTGCATTCACCCAAATTTCAGATAGTAACTGATAACTTTTTTTTTTAAGTCACGGAATGGTCACGTATAGTCCATAAGATTGGTTGAGATGTTGCCTTATATTCTCTCATTTTTGTAGTCATGAAAAACGAACATTTACAGCACCACTAAAAATTAAGAGCTCAAGGAAAAATTTGGGAAATTTAAAAATTCTTAATTTTCTCCTCTCTCTGTTGTCCAGAATATATATAGGTGTCTAAATCTACTCCAGGCAAATACCAAGTGAATAGAGTGTTCAGAAACTGAATGGATGCTTGATTTCAAGAGTTTTGAAAACTTTGCAGCTGGATTGAAAAGATATTACTTATATCGGGTAAAGTATGGACTGCTTCTGCAAATGTACCCCTTAGGGCTACCTGATATTGCTTGTGAGGAGATGAGGTTCCAGGAAATAAGGTCAGAAGCACCTGTAACTAGGGAAAAGAGATTTTAAAGCATCTAGAGAAAACGGATAGTTTTGAAGCTCTCAACACAAACGGCTGCTAACCCAGTGCAATATGCTTCTTGGAACTTGTTAGCGTGTATTTTTTTAACTCCCATTTAGATGATCTGAAAAAATTAATCTCAAAATGCTCAGAGACTTTATTCATAATTGTCTGAAGATGAGAGCGGCCTAGAAAGTGTTTCAGTTTTCAAAGAAAATATACCAGCACATTTGCATTCAGCACATGTGGACTTCAGATCAACAGAGTATTTGATTTGTTCTATCAGTTGTAAATAGTTCCTTCACTAAGATTTCATTGGAAGAAAAGAAGGCTAAGAAAAGTAAGGAGACTGTTTATTCATATGCTACCTAACTGCTCTTAACTGCTGGGCATCTCACACTTTTTAATCAGATGGAAGGGTTTTTTTTAATACAGCTTCACATTTCTAGAGTAATGTTAGAAGTGCTAAAGTCCCACTGAGGATAGCAAAATGGGAACTACCTTTCTTTCTATAACTTCAGCTTCTTCTGTGCAACTAAAGCCTACCATTTGAGGCACAATGGAATAAAAAGACTTGTTAAACAGTTATGCTCTTTTCGTCTTAGATGAAGAAGGTGGAACCATACTATGACTAAACAATGGATCCATTTTGCAGAGAGAAGAAGAAGACAGTCTATAGTTAAAAGCAAAATCTGCAATTAGAAAAACAAAAGTTGAGTGCACTTACGGTAGATATAGCCCCAGGTCCAAATAACATGATTTCACAAGCATTAGTAAAAGGCATTAAATTAACCAACATTCTTTAAAATGAAGGAGATTCCTCAGGATTAGGAAGTGGCAAATACAACTCCATTAGTTTAAAAAGGGTCAAGAGATTAAAGACCAAGAAACTAGAGACCAGTGAGTTTAACATCTGTTGAAGGGAAATCTTGGAAACTTTAAACTATGCAGCAGGAAGAACACCTGGGAAAGTGGTTTGGTTAAGTGCAAGCAGAGTGGAATCAAGCAGGTTGTGTTTAGCTAACTATAAATGCCAGTAATAGATCTGATACGCTGGTGTTGCTTGAAGGCAACTCTCTTGTGATAAGAGAAAGGCAACTTGGCAACAATCATATACAAGCATATATAAAATAAAATATCAGGCAGTCAACTAAAATGTATGCTGCATACAAATGCCTTAATGGCATTATGAAATGTGGAATGAAACTTGTGATTTTTCAATTAGAAAAGGAACAACTGAGAAATCATTTTGGATTCTCTCTTACATGTAATATAGATGTAATATACAATCAGAGTAAAGCTATTAAAAATAGTACTCATATATAAAGTGAATTTTGAGAGTGTAAAGTTGCTTATGCATTATCCCATTACACCTTTACTGATTTAAAATATTAATCAATTTTGGTGAGGAATTCCAAATATATGTAGCCATGTCTTCTGTTTAACCACTCTAATTTTCTCCAACTAAAGCTTGCTTGGAACTAAGCACTATAATCTTTGGACAAAAATAATTCCTGTCTGTGTCTTTATATTGAGTAAAATGAGGTTTCCGTAAGGACCGGACCCTTAAATAGGAAGTCTACAAAGTAATAATGATCATGCATAGGATTATTCTGAGCAGTTGGCAACAAATAAAAGCAAGAGTTCTCTAGCTTAAAATCCAGGGCTGGCTTTGAGGAAGACTGAACATGTCAAGGGATCTGTGCTCTGTTCTCAGCTCTTCTACAGACTCCTTTTATTCCCTTAAGTATGTTTTTATACTTGTTTTAGCTCTCCCTTAGTTAAACAGAGATAATAAAACCAGCAGCTTTTATGAGGCTAGAGGTGTTAAAGTTCTAAAGTCTTGTGAAAACGTAGAAAAGGAAGATCTATAGATGTGCAAAATATTCTTCAGAAGGAAATATATGTGGTACATTAAGTACAGGAGTCCTTACTTGCTACAAATCAGAAGTACTTAATTTACTATATCAGATTGTAAAACTTTTGACAAGACTTGGACAGTAATATGTCTCCAGACACTTTTGACCTCTCTTTGCTCTGTCATCATCAAGTTAGTTATTGAAATAGTGACCTGTTGGCTGGGACTGGGTAAAAAGAAAACACACCTTGCACGGATTTACACTGTTTGCTTCTTCTCAGACAGGGATGTGATATCTTAAGGAGGACCTGTGTCATCAGGTGACAAAAAATGAAGAAGTCACTGAAAATTCATACTGGAAACCTTCTTGACTGGGTTATTTGACCAGCTGATCCCACTAGCAGACACTATTTTCTCTGGCAGATCATAGGAATAGGTCTCTCCCCCACAGGAAAACATCTCCAGCTGTTCACCAGTTTGCCTCCAGCACCACTCTCTAGCATGATGACTGGCACATTGGGAAACAAGACTTGACAGAGTTCATGGGCCCAAATCTCCCAACAGAGTGCAAGTTCAGATCTCCAGCAGAAAGTAGATGGAAACTTTTTTCATATACAGCAGTGAAATGGGAGTGAGGATTTAAAAGAGTAATTAGGCAAACAAGGGAGGAAATCTAGGTCTAAAGACTGTTTGAAAAGCAGATTTTCCAAACAGATGCATTATGACTCCTAATGAAAAAAAGAGACTTCTAATGTTTGTTGTATGAAATGCCTCCCATAGCATCTGCTTTCTGTGTTTATCCTTGAAGAAATACAAACTTTAAGTATTTTTTAAATTTGTAGCTTATTTAACACAAGTTCTGTCTCCCAAAATGCAGCTGTCTGTGATGTTGAGTTTATCATTATTTTTCTGTATAATCCCCCTGTTTTTCCCTACATTCAGCAGTGTACAGGGGCTAATAGAGTGAGCACAGACTATCCAGATTGCTTACTTGCCCTAAGTATTAATTTACATTTGCCATTGCTGAATTGTTTGCTGTTTATTGACCTACATAGTGGGTGGGTTTTGAGGACAATATGGTGGTTGTGTCTGGTTTTGTTTTTTAAACATTGTGTGTATATCTTTATTTCATATTTCAGTCTCAGACAAAAATATATTTCCTGAAAGCAGAACTCTTGTTTCCATTTTTGGTCCATCCATAGAACAAGAAGTAAATTATAATAGCTCCAATGTCTGAGTACTCTTCTGAGCTGTGGCACTTCAGGGCTTGGACTTTACTTCTGTTAAGATACATTAAATTCAGCACTGCAGAAAGGAATATCCAAGTGAAATACTGTGATTATCTCAGATAGGTTTTGGAAGAATTGCTGGTCAAAATCAGAGAAATCCCACAGCATCATATACAGACAGGATGCTTTTCACCAACAATCAAGCATGTTAAAAAAAAAAAAAAGGAAAAAGACAATAATTTAGACTTTTTTTACTTTTTTATAATCCTGTGGACATGATCTAATAAAAATGCACAAATCATAACTAAGGTGTATATTTTTGGTAGGTAAACAGAGCTTGATTCCTCTTACATTTTCCATGTTCACCTGAGCAATCTGTTCTTCAAAATACTTCTGCTTTCCAGCAGCGTCAGAGCTGAAGCACTGTGAGCTGAATTTTGGTCTCATGTCCATTTTCTGCATTTCCAGAAAAGACACTCTGCATTTTGTCTGTGGAAAGTTTTCATTTCTGTGGCACTTAAGCCTGGCTGAGTTTGATTCAGGTGCAGGAATCGAACAGCAACTGGAGTATGAGGATAGTGTGCATGGCATTGAGATAAGCTTTCTCTCTGCAGCATAATTTTTCAAGATGAAATATTTTTTTTTAAAAAAGTCTTTATGCAGGGAAGAATTCACAGCAGCAGAGCCAGCCTAGCAATGATTTTGCATGTTTAAAATA
The DNA here is from genome assembly GCA_013396835.1 of Psilopogon haemacephalus. NCBI lineage: Eukaryota > Metazoa > Chordata > Aves > Piciformes > Megalaimidae > Psilopogon > Psilopogon haemacephalus. The sequence continues at coordinate 617,703 of VWZI01017619.1, read as the reverse complement.
CATATAGTTTCTTCTTTATCCACTGTAAATCAATAAAGCTCCAAGAGAAAATCTGACCTGACATTTAAAGCTAGGTTCAGGCTGTATAAAATTACTGGGGAGAACCACTAGAAGACCAGCAAAAGGGAAGATAACACTGACTACACTTTCAGAGTGCAGTGCTTTAGAGACAGAGACTAATCAGGATGTTGAGTGGGAACTCATAATATTTTTGCATTAGAGAAAGTTGTCAGACAATGTCCATGAAGCTCTTTAGCTTCTGGTAGTTCAATACATCTTAGGAAAAATCAATGGAAAAAATCCAGAGGTTTAAAGGCTAGACTACTAAATTTCCTGAAGACTTCATGCCAAATGTCCAATGAAATAATAACATCTAATAAGCATTGGCTTACCAATCTGCATTTTGTTAAATAGCCAAATAACGAAAATTTGATAAGACATGAAGGGTTTTTTTTTAAGGGAAAAAAACCCCTTTAATTTACATTCCAGATGACAAAATTGGGGAAAATGGGCAATGAAATGTTAGAAAAGGGGTGAGACCAGCCAAAGCCTTGCTTATTTTTCCAAGGCTGGGTTAGGTAAAAAAAAGCGTGACTCAAGTCAGAAATGCACCACCAGAATTAACATTTCTCAGATCTGGCAAGCCAATAAGCAGACATTCAGCATATAAATAACAGCCAGACATTTTATTAGTTTTCCTCCAAATTTTTCTTTTTTTTTTTTTTCAGGAATCAGAAACTGAGATTTGTTTTTTAGGTGCTTGTGAAAATAAAATTTTGATGCTGAGCATTTCTGAGAGGGCAGCTGAGAGAATGTCAGCTATAATTAAGGCCAAAGTCTTATTCCCACTGAAGTATGTATATCAGAGGAGAATTAGGAGAATTAGCTTTCATAATGATGAAGAAAATAAAAGTATATGTGTATGTATATATATATATATATATATATGAAAGAAAAGGAACTAACTGGCACACTCAAAAACTGAGGATCATTAACTGTCTGAACAAAGTCTGTCGTGAGCCATTCCAGACAGCACACACTTACTCCATGGTGTTTCCATATGACTACACAGAAACCAGATGTAAAACACTAAGTCACTTGACCTAAACCACATAGTATACTTAGAAGATGGCAAGTACAGTCAACTATGGACAAACAAACTTGTTTTGCATGAAGCAGGAACAGAGGAAGAGAGAGCTGCCTTTGCTAGACAGTAAGGGAAATGAAGACTTTCACTGCCTACCTGACATGTTTGGGAAGATGCAACTCATCACTGTGAAGGTTTTATGCAAAACTCCAAGGAAGGCCAACCAATTTGGTCCCATGGATTTGTTTAAAAGCATTTCTCTTCAGCAAGCAGCAAGTCAAAGTCTGCTGAAGATAGGATGAGTATTGAGCAATCTATCCACGAGCTCAATTCATCCATGAGCACAGGTTCTAGCACAACATAGGCACATAAATTCATGCCATCTGAGCAAAGCTATTTCCTTGCCAGGCATGAAAATTCCAGTTGATAAATATATGATAGCTCCATTCCTCTTTTGACAGTTCTGTGAGTCCATCAATAAATTCTGAACTGATTTTTATTCTATCCCCTCATTGTCTCATGATAAATTTGTGCCAGCATTAATTCTCAGACTATGGATTTTATGCTTCCCTTTCACATCAAGCAACATTAAATTCCACATGTATCACACATTTATAGCAGATGTTCCTAAACAGACAAACCAGGTGCTAAGCATATTTTTTTTCTGATGGTAATTTTTGAAATTATTGCAATCAATGAGCTAATAATACTGGTGGTAATGATGAAGTCAAGTTATTATTACCCATTACATTTAATCATTGACAGCAAGTTAATTGGATCTAATTGGAGAAATCATCATAAATAACATGGAGCAGATGGTGGACGTTTGTTTTTCCACTTTCAAGCCTAAGTAACATTGTTATAGATAAAGTTTGGATGGATCAGTGAGCTGAGAGCTGTAGTCTACACTGGCAAAGCTGCAAGCCTAATAGACACAGCTTTGACAAGATTGGGTAGATAAACATAACTTTTTAGCTATTAACTATATCTCTCATCTTGTTTATACACTGGTCTCCAGTCCTGTATAGTCTCTCAATTGCAGTGGATTTGAGGATGATGGAGATAAAAGGGTGAAAATTAAAAAGGCAGCAGGGAAGGGGAAACTGATCTGCTCAAACAGATGTGTTTAAAATGTAGACTTCTGCATCTGCCCTTATCACTGGAGACTCCCTTTGGGGAAAAGAAGTGCTTCCTGGGTGTGACTGGTCTTATCCTAACACAGGCTTCTCAGGCTAGAAAAGCAAGTCTGCACCTCCATTCCAAATCATAAACAGTGTCAGATGGAAAATATCAACACAGATGTCTAAGTAAGGGGATGCCACCCGACTTCTACACAAAATGCACCAAAGGCTAGGGAATGGAGCAACAAATTATGCTCCTTTTATGGCAGTGTGTTCACACAGGACAAAAAACAGTGACTGAAGAAATGGTAGCAGCGTTCATGCTACCTTTTACTATTTGGCATAAGAATTGTAGGACTGTAATTACAGTACAGTTTAGCAGCCCAAATCTGCACTCACTTTCACTACTAAATCAAACACTTTCCAGACACACTCACATTTTGTCCAGTTTAATAGCAGAAATGGTGCCTTGCACACATAGGCCCTGCACCAATTAATACTCTCCTGGATCAAAGCATGATTTCAGAGTGAGAGCAAACCCTTCCCATTAAGTAGATGTCACCGACTACCCAGTTGTGGTCTGTAGGAAAGTTTAGAAATGTAGAAACAGACAGATCATGGCTCTCAGGGTTTTATTTTTTGTCTTTTTCTCCACACACACACACACACATACACACACTACAGCCCCAAATTTCATGGCATTCATTGATGGAGCTTCCCTTGATTCTAGGAAAAATAAACTGAAAGGAGACATAGTGACTTCTAATACACCATGTCTTATTATTGAGACACCCCAAGAATATATCCTTTAGTTCCTGCTTAGCTACAGCTATGTGCATTTTACCTGTTGCTGCTGCCTAATAACTATTCACTTCTTGTCTGATTTAAATGTGAATTGTTTTATCCTGCATAGAAGTTGTGAGTAAATGAGAAACAGAACAAAAAGGAGTGCAGTGTGGGGTGATAGTATTATAAATATAGAAACATCACTCCACATCAGTGCTTTCAGTTATTTCTACATTTTCCCAAGCTGTTAGAACACTTGACAGCAGTGCAATAATCATCTTCTCTCAGATGCACTTTGTGATCAGTACATATAAGACCCTCTCAACAAAAAAGATGATGATTTATGCAGAGCCTACTGTCTGGCAATTCTACAATGTGCAGCTCTCAGTCTACTACTTCAAAGCTGATTTCCTGTTTTTAAAACCTGGCACAAATAAATGCATTAGAACTGCTAAATGACACAGGTTGTGCCTTCAGTGTAGCATTCTCTGTGGACAGGGAACAGAGGAGGTCATGACACTGGCCCTAGATTCTCATTCGATTTCCTGAACTTTGTAACAGGTGGTTTTGGGAAAAACTGACTACAGTTGGAGTTTGCTCCACTTTCCATAAATTCAGAGGGTTTATGTAGCAGTTTAATATTCAATAGCTAAACCACAGTAAGGAAATGAGCTATTATGAAGCCTATTGAACACTGCAGAAATTTTACTAACTCAGTTTAGGATCATTCAATAAATTAAACCAAAGGTTCAAAACATAATAATAATGGTATTCGAATTACCCATCAGGAGAAAAAAAAAAAAATCAGCTTAGCTGATATGGAATGTTTTCTTTTTCTTTAACTTCTCCTACAAACTTTTGGCTTGCTGTACAATACTGTCATGATGTTGTTTCTTTCCATTTCTTCAGTGTTAATATCTATTCAATACCTTGTACTAAATTTTTCTTTTCAAGTGCAGTCTACACTTCAATTTACTCATTCATCTATACCCATGTGATATGGACAGAGGAATCGAGTGCACCCATAGCAAGTTTGCAGATGACACCAAGATGTGTGGCACAGTCGACTTGTTAGAGGGCAGAGATCCATAGAGAGGGACCTGGACAGGCTGGAGAGGTGGGCCCAGGCCAACCTCATGACATTCAACAAGGCCAAGTAAAAGGTTGTTCACCTGGGTCGGCGCAATCCCAAGCACAACTCAGGCTGAGCAGTGAATATCTGGAGAGCAGCCCTGAGGAAAAGGACTTGACGGTCTGGGTTGATGAAAAGCTCAACGTGACCTGACAGTATGTGTGCGCAGCCCAGACAGAAACTGTGTCCTGGACTGCAACAAGAGAAGTGTGGCCAGTGGGGCAATGGGGAGGGATTCTCCCCCTTTACTCTGCTCTCGTCAGACTCCACCTGGAGTACTGTGTGCAGTTCTGGAGCCCCTAACACAAGAAGGACATGGAACTGTTGGAGAGAGTCCAGAGGAGGGCCACAAAGATGATCAGAGGGCTGGAGCACCTCTGCTATGAGGACAGGCTGAGAGAGTTGGGGCTCTGCAGCTTGGAGAAGAGAAGGCTTCGAGAAGACCTTGTAGTAGCCTTCCAGTATCTGAAAGGGGCTTACAAGAAGGTTGGAGAGAGATTATTTACAATTTCTTGTAATGACAGGATGAGAGGTAATGGGTTTAAACTGGCAGAGGGGAGATTTAAACTAGATGTTAGGAAGAAATTCTTTACAGTGAGGGTGGTAAGATACGGCACATGTTGCCCAGGGAGGCTGTGGCTGCTCCCTCCCTGGAGGTGTTCAAGGCCAGGTTGGATGAGTCTTTGAGTGACATGTTCTAGTGGGAGATGTCCCTGCCTATGGCATTGGGTTGGAGCTGAATGGTCTTTGAGGTCCCTTCCAACCTAAACCATTCTATGATTCTATGATTCACACCTTAAAGATTTCCATACAGAAAAAAAGTTTTGAGGACAACCTGAATCTTGATCAGACTTTAAATGTACCTGAACTTACCTCTTTCCCATGTACATTCAAATTAAAAGTAGTTATTTATTTCATTACTTTATTTAGCTCTAGTACTACATAATAAAATTTAGCATGCATGGTAAAATGAAGAGTGACACTTCCATCTCCTATCTTCTCTCTTGTTGTTTCTTGCATTTATTTCCCCCGTCTTTTCCTGTTTACTTGTTTGAGATCATTAGTGTAATTTACTTTGAAATAGAATGCTAACCAGAAAATATTGATCTCTAGCTTTAATCATGTAAAAGTTAAACATTTTATTGAAGCTAATAATCTAGGATGCCTCAAAAGTCAGTGGAAAACAGCAATGCTTTGAGAAGGCAATTTATATCCTATTTAGTTTGGATTCTGCAACACTTTCCAGAACTTTTGTTAATAGTTTAGAACATAGATACATGTTTATGCTTAACACAAGAGATTTTTTTTTTAATCTCTTTTTGTGTTCTATTACAGACCTCCAAGGTGAGTGAGATTACATTGTCCCTTAGAAGCCGTCATTGTAGAAGAAATTTTGGTGCCTAGACTAGAGTAGATAGCAAAGGTTGGGTGCTTTACCTAGTTTTAAGTTCTGAAAGCTGATCTTTGAATCTTTATATCTCTTTCCCATAACATAAAATTAAGGAAGACATTGAATCTAGCAGCTCTGGAAATATTTCATTCTCCATAGAAGTAATTTGTCCATGAGGGAAGCCCACAGTGTCACAGAATCATAGAAAGATTAGAGTGGGAAGAGACCTTTAAAGGTCATCCAGTTCAACATCCATTGTGTCACCAGTCAGGTGACAGGGACATTCAGCTTGCTGATATGCAAGTTAAAGATTTTTTTTTTTCCCCCAAGTAAAATAAGATTCCACTCAAACTTCTGATGATCCCTAACTGAATTAATAAACTTAATCAAAGTGTGTTTTGAGATATTAATATTTGGAAGATACTTCCTGCCAGAATCTGAAACAGAGAATTTGTGTTCTAGCAAGAGCATACTCTCCATTGTCTATATAAAATATTATATAATCTTTACAAACCAAAACCAGCAATGATGAAGAGTCTAGAACAAACTGTAAGAACTGAACTGACTGGCATGTCATGACAATTTTTCCTTTGCTCTCTCAAGGTCTCAAATTCCTCAAGCATGTCCATGAAATTTGGTAAACATTTACAAGTTAAATGAAATGTAATGGGCTGCACTCCAGTACTTATCTGGGAAGATGAAGCTAGCCAGGATGAGCCTGGTCTCCCTCTGTTTCATGCAGATAAGTGGTCCCCAAGGGATAATTTTTCCTCACTGAGAAGATGCAACACAAAGCAGCTGATGTGTAAATCCTCAGTAGATAAACTTTGTCATATCCATGTTCCCTGAATTGCATTCTGAGTGAGCAATAGCAGCTATACATGAGCAGAAGAGCTGAAACAGCAAGAATCTGTCAATTAGTTCAAGAAAAGGTCAGTTACAAAATGCAAGGCAACCTGCACAGAAAGGAGGCCAAGTAGCTGTTGTGCAGCAATAAATTTTGATCAGAACCTATTTACAGTGACTAGGTAGACTAGAAAAAAGTTCTTTGTATCTATTTGTCAGTCTCAGATTTCCAAATACTTTACTTTCATTACTTGCAAAGCAGGAAGATTATTGTTAAAGGCAAGTAGCATTAGCTCAGGTGGAATTTCCAATACTGTCTCAGTTATACTTGCAGACATCTGTACTTTACCCTTTTTAAGAGGAAGAAGAAGTGGAAAGCTTTAATCCCCTGCAAAATTTTTACTTAAGAAAACTCAACATTCTGTTAATGGGCCACCAGTAAAAGTGCTATTATTAGTTGATATTAAAGAAAGAAGCCAAAGACTGGAAGAGGCTTTGGAATTAAAAGCAGCTGGGAATCCTAGAGTAAGAGAAATCAGATATGGAAAAGACCTATTACCTTATTCAATTATTGCCCCATTTAATATAAAATCACTGAAAACTGGAGAATGAGAAATAGGATTTCTGACACTTCCTTGCACTTCAGTGAATCATTCTTCCAGGATTTGACACCACACCCCACACACATCCCCCCCACCCCCGATATTCTACCTGTATTTGCCTTTTCACACCATTCAATGTATGTTAACATTCCTAAAGTAATTTCCTTCCTCTTTCACTGTCAATTATTTTTACAAGATTTTCATTGTCTTTAATTAACCAGTCAGCTTTATAATTTCCATTTAAATGTTCTAGGAAGAAAAAAAGTAATCTGGAATGCTCTGAAACCACTTAATCTTCAAAATTCTTGGGGAGTTGTTTGTTAGCTAGACATGTATGTTGCAGGTGAAAGAGGTTTTATATTTCAGTGGAATCAGTCAAGTCTCCTTTGTCTCTTTCCTTGGCTCTGATTTTCTCTGAAAATTCTGGAGAAATACATTCCTACAAAACTTAAGTATTGCTGCTGCTGATGTAACAAATTCATGGGGAAAATTGGTATTGCACACCTTTTTTTGAGGAGTCCTTTAGGAAGTTACATTGTCCACCCCTTGCTCCATTTTGTTCATTTTCTCCCATAGGAAATCTGTTGTATATCATTGTCATGCATTTCATCTCCCTCTTCCTGTAAGTCCTGTTCTGAATAAAGGTGGCTGTAGGAAGAGTTTTTTTTCTCCTTTGAAAAGTTTGGAGAATTTTATGGTCCCAAGGACTCTATCTGGAGATCAAACTGCAAGATGACATTAAAAAAATTAAAAGACAAAATTAAAAGGTCAAAACTTTTAACCTTATCATAAATTCTGCTGTTCAAAAGTCCTAAGTGTATTGTTATTCTTGCTAATCAAAGTACCAAAAGACTTTGGCTGTCTCTCTGACAGCTGACGCTGGGCTATGTATGTTTCACACTTTCCATTCTTGAACATGTGGGTCTGAACAGTGGCACCACTTATGCCAGGTTTAAGTCTTAAAGACTGGGTTCTTGCAAGCCCAGCATTTCTGGGTGATGAAGAAATACTTGGGTCAGCATTTAGTAAAAGAGGACTTCTCAGTTTCTTAACTGTGGAAAAAAAGGCCTAACAAGGGACTCAAATTTGATATGTGCTTGTTTTTACATAATGTAGTTAATTAAACATTAGAAAAAGAAGACTAATTGTTGGGACAGCTTACCTAAGGATATGACAGGCTCTTTAAAACTGTAATTAAAATTGAGCCAGTTTCTGAAAATATAAATTAATGTTTCAACAGTAAATATTGGTTTGAGGTAAAAGCTACAGGGTAATTCTACTTTGTGATAATGGTCATGGCTCAGAATCTATGTATAATTTTGTTGAAATGGAGGGTCATATTTTGTTCTGAATCTGCAAATAGTAAGCTAATAAAAGAAGGAAAAAGAAGGATAAAACACACATTTCTATTTCACTTTTGTAATTAATCCAAGATTATTAAAAGTAGATGTCTGGTAACTTTACCCATATAGTTTGCAATTTTGCCTTGATTTTTTTATCAGAAATTCCTGACTAATTAATCTAATTATACTTGGTTACCCTGTGACAGTTGTACAGCCTGGTTTAATAATCAGAATTCTGAACTTGGTGGCAGATTTTCATTTCAAATTAACTGCTGGGTGCAGGACACAGGAAACCTTAGTTCAAAGATCCAAGCTCCACACATTTTAGGACACAGCAATATAATTTTTCAGCAAAAATCAACACTAGCACTGTCTAGAAGCACTAAAATTTACTACTTCAAATTTAAGCTTCCAATTTACACTTCCAATTTACTACTGCATGTTGCTATATAACTATATAATTATTTATTTGTACTGTAGGGTGAGAAAGGTATATTTTGGGAAAACTGAATTCTAATCACCACAGGCAGAATGAATTTAACAGAACTGCAGAGTTTCCAAAGTACCCCAGGACTGGTTTATAAAATTTTGAGAGAAAGATATTCTTGTGAAATAGCACAGATATTCAGTTTCAGTAGGACATGCTAAAATAGGAGGAAGCCATCCTAGTTGGTTTGAATGGTGCCTAAATTGGATGGAAATCTGCCTTGAGATTTCTAGAACCAAATGCCATGACTTGCCAAAACTATCCCCATGACAGCACTCTTACTGCATTTCTTAGCAGGTACACTCTACAGACCAATGCATGTTTTTTCTATTCCTTTCCACCACAACCACCACATTTTCCAGTCTGTACCTACTATATATGTATAAGAAATTTAATTCGTAGTCCAACAAAATTACTGTGAATTATGTATGCAGCCAGTTGAAATAGTAACAAACCTTGGGATTTTCAGTGTGTCATTTTTCAGGGTTTTAAATAGACAAGCAACAAGTAAATGTCAAAGCCACAGTTACAACTATTATTATTTCAGNATTGCAAATATTCCTGGAACTCTGTGACACTACTCATCTGCATGGGTAATGGTAGGAAGTGACTTTTATCTGTCTACAGTGTAGGCATCTTGTCTAAGTTAGTTATCCACGTTTATTTTACAGTGAGTGTAGAGGCAGAGATGTTATAAGAAGAGAACCAATCCTATCATTAAAAAAGAAAAAAAATTCTTTAGATAACTACATTGAGCTTCTCTTTAGGAGTGCTTTTGTTCTATTGACTACAGAGAAATGCTGGCCAGGACTCAGTCTAGATGCCTTACAGCTGAGATTAGGTCAGATGAATCCCACCTGGCTGCTAGTTTTGCCTCTTAAGTCTTGTGTACTTAGGAACATAATTATCTTATTAGTTATAACCACAACACTATGATTAAAGCCAATAAAAGATTAATATAAACAATAGATTGAACAGTACAACCCTGGAGGAACCCTTGGCTCTAGGTGACAGTGTGATTTGAAAAATGAATCCTTCTATATCATCTCCCGCGTCAAGGGATACACGTAATTCACATTTTCTCTTGTCTAAGCATTCAGCTACAGCTTATTAATGTAATGACCACAGCAACAATTCACCCATTTTCAAATGATACAAGTACTTACAAACTCTCTTGGCTTATTGTTTTGAATTTTAAGTAAAGCTTTCATTTTGCTTAAAAGGGCAGTAAAGGTAGCTTTTATCAGCCAGATTCTTTCTGTTCAGCTCTTGTCATTTGGCATCTCCACAGTGACTCTCAATTCAGTGGAACAGGGCTGGATGTCTGGGTTATGTATAGGAGTTTCTCTATAGCAGGACATTCTAAGATGGCTTGTTTCAGAATGTGCTTTACAGATTGCACGTCTCCCTCATCCTCTGCTTTTGGTCGAGAGGATAACAGCACAGTTGTAACGTGACAAAGGTCCATAAATCATATGTACTCTCCCTCATCAAACAGGACCATTTGGACTGTGATAATTTCATGTGAGTTTCTTTATTTTGCCAATATATTTTTCAGCTGATTTATGTCACAGGCACTGACTATATAATCTCTAAATATCTGGAAAAGAAACTGTGTACTTTTGCCTTTAACCCACATATATCAGTTCCTATGCTTTTGAGGGTGTGAGTGATTATTAATGTTCTCTTATGCTGACTTTTTCAGCAAAACTCGCACTGGCTAAAATCACAACAGAAATGTCTGTGTTTCCTAGCCTCTGGCTGTAAAGCAATGCTCTTTCACAATTATTAGCAGTGCTCCAAATGCCCCAACCTGCTCATTCTGAAATGATAAACATGACCTTTCTCTTGAAAAACACACTTATCACACACAATAACTAGTCTGTTTGAGTCTATTAATTTATATCTTTCTAATGAAAGCAAGTAAACAAACAAATGAAAACTTTACACATCAACCACTGCCTATGGAGTACTTCAATAATCATAAGTACCTTAGAATCAGCTCCTGTGCTTCACAGAGTGCTCTGGAAGCTGTGGCTCTCCAGACACTTCCAGATTTCATGCACTGGCCACATTCAGAATACACTGATATGCACATTGATCAAGGCTTCCCCAGATACATGTGAATACTCTTTGCTTCATATCTTGCCATGTATTGAAATCCTGGTTACTTCTCTGGCACATATTAGCAAGCTTCAAAGTAAGTGAAAAGCTTTGTTATGTGACATGTAGATCATTTCAGATGACATCACTGTAATGGCCTTTTCACTGGCACCAGGACTGACACAGTCTCAAAGGCATCTTAAAGTTATACTCCAGAAACCTCAGAAAGAGATTGCCCCATCCCAATTATTGCTATAGTTTTGACTCAATAGTCATTCTGCAGTGTTTCTGCTAAGTGTGCTTTTATTTAGGTGTTGAAGGAAACTATGAATCTTATCACATGCTGAATTTTTTTTTTTTTGGGAGTCTGTATATTACTTTTCAATCTAGGCACAAGTGTCACATATTTACAATGTGTCCCACGATGTCTACCATCCCTGATGCAGCAGACACCTTTTTTTGTTACTGGTGTACAGAATCAGTGAATGTTAATTGATTAATTTGGGTGTATTTTATTGTTTACTATTATTATTTCCAGATCTGTTGGTTTCTGTGTTAGACAGAAATATAAAGGCAGTCAAGTCACCAGAAAACTTGCTGTCTAGGAGGTGGACAGAAGAGTACCTATAAGCACTAAATTCTAGGTACCTAATGCAACCAGCTACCTCTACTGACTTTTTTTCACTGACACCACTGAGATTATATGCCTAATTTGGAGCCTTTGAAAAGGTGTAGCAGAAAATCTGGAGAAAAATTATCTTACACATATTTTTTGCTTAGTCTGTATTTTTGTTTGTGTGGGCTTTAGGGTTTTTTTAATCCTCTCTCCCCAACACACACACACTTTTCTTACTCTTCTGTGAGCTTTGAACATAGACTTACATCAAGAGAGGACTGGCATTACATGTCAAGATGCAATTCACATGCCTTCCTGCCATTCTTTGAATTATCATGGTTTTCCTTTGACATTATTTCAGAGCAATGTTAATGGCAATTCTGTGGCACTAGAAATATCCTGAAAGTGTGATATTTAGCTGTCTTGGAATTGTCTGAGTGCAAAACTTTATTTGCTATGAAATATGTGTGGTAGTTTTGAGGGGATGATAACTGGACACTGAACAGTCCTGGAAGGATGTCATCATGGGCAGATGACATCGGAATCAGCATCAGCATATTTAGTTATATCAGTAGAATGTGCTTTTCCTCATTAGTTAATATGCAGAAACAGAAAGCACTAGGCTAAGACATTCTTGTTCTATCTTCTCAATAAGATAATTTGGGCCACCTTTCTGCTGTCACTTTAGAAACGGGTTTGTGCTGTAGACTTGGACATCTTTTTATGAATTTATGCCAAGGAAATTTGCACCATCTTAATTAATAGAAAAAAACAGGAGTGCGAGTCCTCAAACATAATTTTTTTTCCAGCTTCTCAGTGTTAAAAATCGCAATGCTATTCAGCATACTAGAATACTGGTGTTGGAGAAAAGCAGAATAATAAACAGAATAATCTTATTTTGTGCTTATTTCATTATAAGAATTATGGGCAATTAGTTCAGTAAACAAACATGCAAATTCTCTTCTCACATTAGTGTGGTCTTAAATAACAGAAGTCAGGAAATAAAATATTATTATATTATTAACACAGAGTATTGAATTGCATCAAGATCTGTTAATATTCAAACACACATTCAGCTAGATCAGGTTGAAAATATATTTTTAAACTAAAAGCAGTCTGTTACCTTGACACATCAAAGATGGTAAGTCTATTTTTTTCTGTTTTCACTTCACGAAGTGAAAGGAGTAACATAAAAATGAGAATCAAGTCTTATATTTCTCCCTGACTGATAGAGGTTTTGGGTTAACAGAAATGCTTGGAAAGTAGTCTAAAGAAGTGAAGGGGAAACAGAGGCTGAAAATCAGAACAATGCAGAGAAGTGAACAGGAAATAATTGCATCCACAGAACAAGTAAACAGGTGCAGTCCACAAAATTGTCACATAGAAATTTTAACAAATAGAAATACTTTTTTTGTTGTCTTTTGTTTTGTTTGGTTGATTGACTGGGGTCTTTAGATCGGTTTATTTTTCCCCCCACAGAACAAACTTCTGCACTTCATCTTTGCAGTAAATTTGTGATGTCGAAATCATAGGTTAGCTGAAATGAGAGACAAATTTCTGGGTGCTCAGAGACAGCTATTACAAATAATGAGCCAAAGGCAAACTCTTTCAAGACATTGAGAGACATCCTAATTCTGATGTGATGGGACTGTACAGCTGCAGCTTCTTTGAGCATCCATTCCTGGCTATTATCAAATGCAAAATGTCTTGAAAATTGATATAGGTTAAACTTGCTAGTCCAAGATATCTCACTGAGATCTCTTTAATGATCACAGGCTCTTTCTGTCTAACTGGCTGTAGCCTTTTGTTAAAACAAACAATTAAACAATAATCCTCACCACTTTCAAAAAACACAAAGTCTTATATTTCAGGGAAGGTCTCAAAACAGCTTGAGAACACTCATCCTGGCAATGTGAAAGTAGTCTTACAAAGTTCATAGAATCATAGAATGGTCTAGGTTGGAAGAGACCTCAAAGATCATCCAGTTCACCCCCCCGCCACAGGCAGGGACACCTCCCACTAGATCAGGACGCTCAAGACCTCATCCAGCCTGGCCTTGAACACATCCAGGGAGGGAGCAGACACAAACTCCCTGGGCAACCTGTTCCAGTGCCTCACCACCCTCACTGTGGAGAATTTCTTCCTAACATCCCGTTCAAATCTCCCCTCTGCCAATTTGAACCCATTCCCCCTCATTCTGTCATTACAAGACCTTGTGAACAGCCCCTCCCCAGCCCTCCTGTAGGCTCCCCTCAGATACTGGTAGGCTGCTATAAGGTCTCCCCGAAGCCTTCTCTTCTCCAGGCTGAAAAGCCCCAACTCTCTCAGCCTATCCTCATAGCAGAGGTGCTCCAGCCCTCTGATCATCTTCGTGGCCCTCCTCTGAACTCTCTCCAACAGTTCCATGTCCTTCTTGTGCTGGGGGCTCCAGAATTGCACACAGTATTCTAGGTGGGGTCTGACAAGAGCAGAGTAAAGGGGGAGAATCACCTCCCTTGCCCTGCTGGTAATGCCTCTCTTAATGCAGCCCAGGACACGGTTGGCTGTCTGAGCCGCGTGTGCACACTGCAGGCTCATGTTGAGCTTCTCATCCACCCAGACCCCCAGGTCCTTTTCCTCAGAGCTGCTCTCCAGCCACTCACCACCCAGCCTGTATTTGTGCTTGGGATTGCAGCGACCCAGGTGCAGGACCTTACACTTGGCCTTGTTAAATTTCATGAGGTTAGCCTGGGCCCACCTCTCCAGCCTGTCCAGGTCCCTCTGGATGGCATCCCTGCCCTCCAGCAAGTCAACTGTGCCACACAGCTTGGTGTCATCTGCAAACTTGCTGAGGGTGCACTCGATTCCTCTGTCCATGTCGCTGACAAAGATGTTAAACAGCACTGGTCCCAGCACTGACCCTTGAGGGACGCCACTTGTCACTGGTCTCCAGGTGGACATTGTGCTGTTGATCACCACTCTCTGCGTGCGACCATCCAGCCAATTCCTTATCCAGCGAGTTGTCCACCCATCAAGCCCATGTTTTTCCAGCTTGGTGACCAGGGTGTCATGTGGGACAGAGTCAAAGGCCTTACTCAGGTCCAGGTAGATGACATCAGTTGCCCTTCCCTTGTCCACTGCTGCTGTGACTTTATCATAGAAAGCCACCAAATTTGTTAGGCATGATTTGCCCTTGGTGAAGCTATGCTGGTTACCACCAGTCACCTGTGCTTTGTTCTCCATCTGCCTTAGCAGAGACTTGAGGAGGATCTGCTCCATGATCTTGCCAGGCACAGAGGTGAGGCTGACTGGTCTGTAGTTCCCAGGGTCGTCCTTTTTTCCCTTCTTGAAGATAGGTATTATATTTGCCTTTTTCCAGTCAGCAGGAACTTCACCAGTCTGCCATGACCTTTCAAATACAATGGACAATGGTTTGGCAACTTCATCTGCCAGTTCCTTCAGGACCCTCGGGTGGATCTCATCAGGCCCCATGGACTTGTGCACGTTCAGGTTCCTCAGCATTGCTTGAGGTTCAGGTCCCTTCCCTTCAGCAGTGTCATTGAGATCTGTGGTTATGGGATATATTACACCCTAATATCAGATATGACTCTGGGTCTAGCATGACAGACAATGAAACACCAAGAGTACTACTTTCTACTACCTGAAACTGCTTGAGAATCTAATCAAAAGATGGCTTCACCAGTAAGACCTTGTTCTGGATGGGAACTCATGCCAACTGTGGGCAGAGATCAGCACACAGGAAGTACAAAATCTAATTTAATGTTACAAGAGAATTAGTACCACATGTGTAACATCCATACTCTCTCAAAACATGAAATGAGAAGGCACTCAAAACCTCATATTTAGTTCAGTGGTAACATAGCCACTGCTATTAGTTCTTTTTTAAAAACCATTAAAATATTTGTGGAATGAATTTGTGTATTAACAGTCTCTATGGTTTTGCTCTATGTTACATAAGGTTATCACTTCAGGTTTACTATGGGTTTGAAGTGTTTCACCCAGGTTTGAACCTCAGTCTACCACAATTACAGTGCTAGCATTCATCTGACTTCTCCCAAAAGTCTTTGTGGGCTGTTTTTCTTTTTCCCTGATGAAATTGTGGAAATGCCATTGTATAGTTAGTTACTGCTGATCTACTGTTCAGGAATTTGATTTGGTGGCACTGAAAATCTCACAACACACATCCAAGAAAAGGATAACCATGAAAATTAACCTTATGTTCCTTAGCAGGAAAAAACATGGTTTAAATGATTGCTCTCAAACAACCTGTAAAATGGATTTGGAGCCAGCCTTCTTCATCAACTAATCTATGTGTGAGAGCTAAATAAAAGAACCTGAGGGAAAGGTGAAAAATGAGAACAGGTAATGAAGTATTAGGAAAAGGGGAAAATAAAAATTTGGTTTATACCTTTTTTTAAAATTGAATTGACAAATATATCAGGAGGTAGAGGTTAACTAAACAACCTCTGATGAAAACTATATAGAATAGCTTAACATAATAAAATGTTGCATGAAGCAGAAAATTCTATGACATTTGGGTGCTTGGGTTATTCCCTCTCTTTCAGTTAGAGGGCATTTATTACACACTAACTGTGTCTTGATAGTCAAGAAAGACAAATGATGTGGTGACAGATATTCAAGATGGTTCACTAATGTTCAATGTGTTATAGAGAAATAGAGAAGGCAGTCAACTTTTCTTTCCTCCTTTTTACAGGACAGCTCATTGTAGGTGAACACACTGAGCAAGATATTATTGAAGTTAAAGTTTTGTTGTTTGTCCCTTCATGAACCACTTCAAAAGGTCACCACAAGTTCTACTTTTCTATGTCTGTGACAGTCAGAAAATCACACACTGTGCATGTAAAAAGATATAAACAGAATGTTCTTGGAGTCTTGCTCTTTGAACACATCCTTTAGAATCATAAAATCACAGAATCATAGAATTGTTTTGGTTGGAAAAGACTTCTAAGATCACCGAGTCCAACCTTCAACTTAAGATCACCATGGCTATTAAAACATGTCCTAAAGTGCCATGTCCAAGCACTTAAGAATGTATTTGTTTGGAAGAAACCTTTAAGATCATCCAGTCCAAGCTTCAAAACAGCACAGCAGAGTCAGCGCTAAACCATATCCCTAAGCACCATGTCCACATGCCGTTTAAACACTTCTAGGGATGGAGACTCATCAGTCCCCTGGGCAGATCATTTCAATGTTTAATAACCTAAAGTGGAGAAATATTTCCTAATACCCAGCCTAAACCTCCACTGAAGCAGCTTGTAACAATTTCCCCTAGACCTGTCACATGACAGCAAGGAGAAGAGGCTGAGACCCTCCTCACTCTAACCTCCCTTCAGGTAGCTGTAGAGAGCAATGAGGTCTACCATCAGCCTTCTCATCTCCAGACTGAACAACCACAGCTCCCTCAGCCAGTCCTCCTAGGACATGAGCTCTAGGCCCCTCACGAGCCTAATCACCCTTCTCCAGACACACTCCAACAGTTATATGTCCTTCTTACAGTGAGTGAGTCAGAACTGAACACAGTACTCAAGGTATGGCCTCACCAGTGCTAAGTACAGGTGGGCACTCACCTACCTCACTGTAGGTCACAGTGTTTCTAATATGAGACATTGGCATTCTTGGCCACCTGAGCACACTTGTACTCATATTTAGTCAACTATCAACCAATACCCAGGTCCCTCTCCAAGTTAGAACTTTCCAACCATACATCCCTAAGTCTGTAGCTTACCATGAGGTTGTGACCCAAGTGCAGAACCTGGCATTTGGTCTTGTTGAACCTCACACAGTTAACCTTGGCCCATCAGTCTAACCTGTCTAGACCCTGCCCTAAGGCTTCCCTACTCTCTAGCAAATCAACAGATCCACACAGCTTGATGTTACAGAATCACAGAATTAACCAGCTTGGAAAAGACCTCCAAGATCATCCAGTCCAGCCTATCACACAGCCCTATCCAATCAACTAGGCCATGGCACTAAGTGCCTCATCCAGTCTTTTCTTGAATGTCTCCAGGGACAATACTGACTCTTAAATTGTTCTCTGATTCCAGGGTTCTGTTTGTGGTAATAATTTCCCCTCTAAGCATGTGAAGCATTCACTCTGCTACCTCCAAATAGGAGATGCAGCTAAAACAGTTCCCCAGCAAGGACAGAGGATCCACCCACCATAATGCTCCCTCTGAAACATGATGTTTAGAAAAGTAAGCACAGAGGAAATTAATCCCATGATGCTTAATCACTCCAGGATAACATTTCTGTGAGAAGTAAGGTAGCCTCTCATGCCATGCCTTTCTGATTTCACAAAAGGAAGCACAGAACAAACTTTTATGCCAGAATTTTTGCTGAGATTATACCATCCAACTGACCTTTGCATGCAATATTTGCACACTGGCTAATGTTGGTCTGCTGGTTCTGTCCCCTTCTCAAGCATCCCAGCAGTGCTGTCTGCCTTAGAAAGCACAGAAAGAAGAGTAGACCTGGGGAAAACCATTTTTTTTTTTCTGAATGGAAACTGTGTGGAAAGTTAAAACCTCATCATTTACTTCTGAATATCAGATGTATTAGGGAGTGAAAATACTAGCATATCCACCTGGTAGTTTTGGCATTTTTGAGCCCAGGTTAAAATGCTGTAAAATAATGCCTGCTACAGACACCATTAGTCAACTCATTAGTTTATAGTTGATTAGTAATTAAAAAAAAATAATAAATTCATATTTAAAGTGTGTTTAGTAACATCTCTATTGGAAATGAAATGGTGGCCTAGCTGATTATAGAAACTATTATGGGAGCTCCAGTGTTTCCACAACTGCAAGACAAGCAAATCAGGCAAAACCAAGGAAAAGGATGATGATCAAACTAAATCCCAAACAAGTAAAAGTTCTTTATTCTCTGGTCTTAAAGCTGCTGTGGTTTTGATTATTACCTTTCATAAAGGATTATGCCAAAAAAGTAGTCTTTGCTGTTGCTGTTATGCCTCCTATTTTTAGAGTCTTTTAAGAACTTTATTTTCTGTAGCATGGAAATAAAAAAATTGTACTTGATTTCTTGTGAAATATTTTAAGAGCAATTTTTATAGTCACCTTTGCAATCAGACATCTTAAGCTCTCTCATCACCACAAATAATAAGGGCTGACCTGTGAAACATGGCATATATCTCAGAGGGTCTACTATCTGAAAATCATTGCCTACAGACAAAACAAAGAAAGTAGAATCAGCTTGGGCTGAGCAACTGATACACTATCCATGGAAGAGCAGAATGTTTGGACACCTGTGCCAGCCAAGCACCCATGCAAAACATTTAATAACAAAGTTTATTTATGGAATCAGAATAATCAGATGCCAAGTCGGGTGGGAAAATTAGAGATGGCACTTAAATCATAGTAAATATTACCCAGCAAGGAGGTACTGTTGTCAAGTGGAGGGTAAGGCTGAGAGGAAGGAGGAAATTGCAGAGAGATTAAAACCTACAAATAGCCAGAGGAGTCAGCAGTCAGGGGGGTATGGTAGGGGAAAAAAAAAAGAAAGAAAGAAAGAAAGAAAGAAAGAAAGAAAGAAAGAAAGAAAAAAAAGGAAGGTTTTTCTGAAAGTCAAGGGTAAAGGCAAATAAATTGAACACCGTGAAAACAGCCTACAGAATCCCAGGCTGAAAGAGGCACCAGCAGTAAGAGAAAGGAGTCAAACAGTGTGAGCCTACCCAAACATAGATGGATGCCATAAGACTGAATGAAAAAGAAAACAATAATCTGGACTTCAGGAAAATGATGAGGTATCCTATCTGCTCTCTGGCTTTCAGGGGATGTTATTCAAAGGCAGGATAGAGGAAGCACCTGGGCACCTGGTTGACTTAAGCCATGGAATGCCATTTGCACGGGAAAAAGTCACTAGAGAGGTAAACCACCAGATTAATGAATGATGAGTAAATGAGACACTGAAATAAGAGAAGAGCAGACTTGAAATGGTTGATAGGGATGCTTTCAAACTCAGCTGGTCACCTCATATATATTCTCCACAAAACTTTTAGTTTCCCCCTTGAGTCCTTCCTATCCAGCCTTTGTTTGACACTCTTACCAATCCACATTTCCTAACAGCTTTTCCAACTCCCATTCCCTTTCCTGATATCCTTGCCAAATCCAAGCAGTATCTTTCACTTGTTCCCTTCCCCACATCACATACCAGAACATAATTTTCACAACCTGAGGGTGCTAGCTCTGTGTCATGCATTAAAATGACATTAAGCATCATGTGGATCATTGGAGGCTAGAATATTTTTCTTGATGGAGTGAGGTTAGAAGGATGGTAGAGAAGGAAGAGGCCTTGTAAGTAGGTCTTCTTTAGCAGAACTTCCTATAAGAAACATATGATAATGTAATCATCATAGATACTTGACAAATGCTACTCAGTTCTTTTTTCCCCTTCCTGATGACATATCCCAGGCTTTACACTGAGTTTACCAAAGATAGATTGTGCAT
The DNA here is from genome assembly GCA_013396835.1 of Psilopogon haemacephalus. Taxonomy (NCBI): domain Eukaryota; kingdom Metazoa; phylum Chordata; class Aves; order Piciformes; family Megalaimidae; genus Psilopogon; species Psilopogon haemacephalus. The sequence goes on along the minus strand of VWZI01017619.1, from coordinate 597,707 downwards.
ACAGCAAGTATCTGGCGGAATGCAAAAGCAAAAAACCAGAAACACTACATTTGGGAGAGATTCCTCATTTCTTCAGCAAGATCTGCAAATGAAGTTATTAAGACAGATAACACAAGCCAAGGTTATCGGAAAGAATGCAAATATTTTATCATGGATAGTGTCATTGTTTAGTTTTAGCACTTAATTCGCTGTCCACACAGTAATTGTGTTTTGCCCCTTTGCTATTATTATTTATACCCTTCATTTATTTGCCTGTGAAAATACAGAGAAAAGGCATTTAAGTTAAAAAATATAAAATGGATAATATTAGAGAAATAATTTATTGATATTTTAATAATATTTTACATTATTAATATGAGCTGTATCAAAAAGTGCTTTTAAGAAAATATAGTCTAGAATCGTGTTCCAGAAGTTGCATTTAAAAAAGAGATTAAAATTATCTTTTTAAATTAAAAAATAAAATAGGAATAATGTTTACTATAGGTAATTATTATTACCTGTATTATTATCTTCTATTATTACCTTCTTCTGTTATCTTGTTCTTCTACATTCTTCTATTATCTTCTATTATTACCTGTATTATTATCTTCTTATTTTAAAAGAAAATAAGATGTAGTTGGAAAAAATTAATTTTCTGCATTTTAAAAAATACATATATTTTAAGATAACAGACTAGAGGATTTTCTTTTTTCCTTTTAGAACCTTGCTCTTAAGTTATTTTTGTCTACTTTCTTCTTATTGTTTCCTTCTCATTCTAGATCATCTGTTGAATGGAAGTCCATATTAAAATGGGAAAAGCACTTTTCCATACCTGTTAATGAACTAGAAGGAATGGAAAGTGAAGAACTACAGAAAGAGGATGTAACAGAGGACAGTGAAGGAATGACATTTTTCAGAATTTCACCAGGTAAATTAGTCTTTCCTATAGGAAAATTATGTAAGAACCCCAAATCTCACACACTTTGTCAAAATAGTCTTCCTTCCTGACCAGATTTTCGTGTTACTTCCAGTATATTTAAATTGTCTCACTGCAGCAAAGGAGCCAACAGGACTATACTCTTTAAAGCTCAGATAACATCTGATCCATCTTGTGTAAATGTCCTTGGATGATATTCAGAGTGAGAGCAAGGTTTCTTGTTCCACTAGTTCTTTACCATTGCTGAGGAGGTCATACTTTGATTCCTGTACTTTCATGCAGGAAGGAATTTACAGTCTCTCTTTAAGATGTATTACTCCTCACAGATTTTGACTTCTTAGTGTTGCAATGTTATCAGTTTTATGTCTGGACCCCAAAATGCCAGATGAGGGGAAGGATGTTCAACAAGCCCCCATGTTTATTTGACGTTCCAAAATGAATGCATGTTACTTGGACAAAAGCATTGCCTTACCAGGTTTTACATTATATTCTTAAAGGAGTGTTTTCTTTATAATCTATATATCTTTATGTAGGCTGTAGGCCAGGTTAAGCGGCGTGATGCAAAGGCTGGGCAGAGGGCCTCTGTTCACAAAGGAACACTTATTTAACTTCATCTTACATGACTATCCATACCACCAAGCTCAGGCTGAGGGACGTTTCACACACACCACACAGTTTGTGTTGTGCTCCTTCATCACCCCCCTGCTTTTATTCTGTTTGTGCAAACTAGAAGATAACATCAGCAAATCTAGCTGTCAGCAGTGGGGATGGGGTGGAGGACAGCTTTTGAAAGGGAATCTAAATTTTCAGCTGACATATGTTGCCATCAACCCATGTTAATGCCAAACACCATTTCTCTAGTTTCCCGATGTCATGCCCTGAAAGAGATTCCTTGGAAAGTAGTAGCAGAGCAGGCCACTCAGAAGGGATGATATAGTGATGCTAACAACCATAACATGGCACAGTGCCATGATCTCTCTTCGAAATGTGCAGTGAGAAATGGCCTGTATTTTCATGGCAATATATTATCTGCATGAGAAGCAAATGTTGCACAGAACAGAAATTCATCCCTGATCCAACAGTAACACAGATATGTTAGCAGAAAGAGGGTTAATGACAGAGCACTGGGACAGAAATTTAAGAAAAAAAAAAAAAAAAGGCTAACTAGTAGAGGTTACAGTGTACTTAATATATAGTCCAATTAAAGCTTCTTTTGCAATGCTTCAGCTTTTTCATTTGCAGTCAGAGAGGAGAAGAGGTTTCTGAGGGCTCCAGGTCATTGGAAGAAGCATGTTCAACATCTCATTGATTGGCTTCTTGGGTAAATTTGAGCTAGTAAGTACAATATATACAATTGAAATCCCGTATATACAATTGAAATCCAGCATATACAATCAAAGATGCAAAAGTAAAGCAGATTTGCAGAATTTAGGCCCAGCATTTAATCCCAGACCCACCCACTGAACTGCCACTTCAACAAATATCTAAACTCACAGTGTTTCTACTTTGGTCTCTAGATGTTTAATGCTGTTTCTGCAGCAGCTGGCTCGGTACGTCTGGCAGAATAGTAAACTCCTGCATTGACACACAGAGCATCAAGAATTTAAACTTTATACCTAGAGCATGTCTCAGCTGCATACTGATCAGCTTGAACTCTACATAAAACTTATTGGGACAACTCTTTTTCTAAAAGCAACGTTGGTCAAAGGTTGCTCCTCCACCTTTGAGATGCAACATCCCTATAGCTAGAGCTGTTGCTCAGGGTGCAGCAGACGCCAAGTCCTTGTGAGGTCCTGGCTAAGCCTGGTGATAGCAGACACCGTCTCAGCTGCTCAAATCAAGCCATGAGGCAGGAACAAACACTGTATCCATGATTCCATAAAAGGAGATTCAATGGTTTACTGGCTAAGGCACTGTCATGATTGAGGGATAAAATTACTTTTGCTATTAAAAAATAAAATAAATCATAGAATCAGTCAGGGTTGGAAGAGACCACAAGGATCATCTAGTTTCAACCCCCCTGCCATGGGCAGGGACAGGTCACACTAGATCAGGCTGTCCAGAGCCTCATCCAGCCTGGCCTTAACACCTTCAGGGATGAGGCTTCCAGCACTTCCCTGGGCAACCCCCTCCCGGCTTTCACCACACTCATGCTGAAGGACTTCTTCCTAACACCCAGTCTGAATCTGCCCATTTGTTCCTAGTATTTTTTTTCAATCAAAAATATATTGCACAATGTGTGTAATTACATATAGAAATGCATAATTGCAATTTGAAATTATGACTTAGAATGTAAATTTGTCTTAATGTCCCCACTGAAGTAGGTATGTTTTCTCTCTCTCTTTCTCTATGGTTCTCTCTCTGTTCAGTGCTCTCACACAAGAGGTGGAAGCTACCTTTGATCCCAATTTACTTATAACTTGATAGGAAAAATGAGTCGTCTTAGCAGTATATTACATAGGCTTAAACCACCTTTGCATGAAGAACTCCTGATGCCCCATTTTCCACTTTGTTGACAACTTCTAGATTATCACATCAAGCTTACCTATAGCTGTGGCTGCTGACAGTGCCTTGGAATCATGTGAGGTCATCCTCCTTCTCAGTGGAAATTTAGCTACTTTCTTCCAAAAAAAAAAAAAAAAAAAAAAAAAAAAAAAAAAAACAAAAAAAAAAAAAAAAAAAAAAAAAAAAAAAAAAAAAANAGAAAAAAGAAGCAAAATTTTAAACTATTCTCTTCATCATTTCACTGAGAAATTTGGTGTTTGTACACACTCTGCACAAAGCTCCACAGACCCCTTGACAGGTACCTAACTCAGCCTGCAAGCACTGCTACACATCCTAGTCAGGCTGGAAAGTCTGATTCTAGGAGGAACACATCCAAAAATTAACTATGGCTGCAGTCAGGACAGCCATCTCTAGCAACCTGCCAAATGAAGGAATTCCATAATCATCTGCCAGATAAGCTGTCAGCTTCTGGTCATGGATTTTAAAATTATTTCCAAGACACAGAGGAGGGGTACAAGTGATCTTTAAGAGCCTACTGCTTTTTATTTTCACAGACTGCAGATCACTGACAAAATATTTTGTGTACCATGCTCAAGATAATATTTTCTTGGATTGTGGCAAATATTCTATTTTCACTTTTGTTCCATTCCCAGTCATGAGGTGCAAATAGCAGGTGATGCTACAATGTTTTAAAATTGTATATATAAATTACTGTCTATTGACACATAAAGAATGTTTCAAACAAAACAATCCTTAGAGAGCACGCAATTGACTTTCAGTTTCCAACATTTGCAGATAAAAATAAATTCCTATTTATTTTGGAAAGTGTAAAGATCTGTCTTTTTTTTATAGTGTCACTTGAGGGAGAGCCATCTTTGTGCAACTTCCAAGAACGATGCAATAGTGACAGTACTGCCTGGTTTCTGGACTCTGACACTGACAGGAGACTATAAGGTATGTATGCAAAACAAGCAGGTTGAATGACCCTGCTATGGTCTGTCTCTACTAGTAATGACAATCAAACCTAATAAACTCCAAAAAGGACTCTCTGGATAGAATAGGGCCACGAGGATGATCAGAGGGCTGGAGCACCTCTCCTATGAGGACAGACTGAAAGAGTTGAGGCTGTTCAATCTGGAGAAGAGGAGGCTCCCAGGTGACCTTCTTGTGGCCTTCCAGTATCTGGAGGGGGCTACAAAAAAGCTGAGGAGGGACTTTTTAGGCTATCAGGTATTGACAGGACTAGGGGCAATGGAGCAAAGTTGGAGCTGGGGAGATCCAGACTGGACTTGAGGAGGAAGTTCCTGATCATGAGAGTGGTGAGAGCCTAGAATGGGTTGCCCAGGGAGGTGGTTGGGGCCACATCCCTGGAAGTGTTTAAGGACAGGCTGGATGAGGCTGTGGGCAGCCTGATCTAGGGTAGGGTGTCCCTGCCCATGGCAGGGGGCTAGGTGATCCTTGTGGTCCATTCCAACCCTGACTGATTCTATGATCCTATGATAATTACATGCTATTCTTTCATGATTCTTCTCCATAAGCCACATCTTGGTACACAGTTTGCCCATTTTCTGCTTAATACAGCTCCCAGATTACATATAACTTTACAAAAGAGCATCATTTTTATTAAATTATTATCTTAAATGTTTCTCTGTCAATAAGTAGATTTACTTTTTAATTTTCCTTTATATTCATACACCTAATAATAACTTTGCAGTTAGATTTCAGGACAGTTATAGAAGAATTAATTCCTGAACCCTTAAAAGGAATGCAGTTAATGTCCAAGGGAAGAAAGGCAGAAACAGAGATGTAATGGGAATTAATAAGCAAAACAGGCTGCAATTGACTGAAGTCATGTGGACTTTGAGCCATTTTACACTTAGAATGTGAAGTGATGTGTCTAAAATCATTATCATTGTGATTTGAAATGGATTTATTATGGCAGAAGCAATTCAGACACTGAGCTACAACAGAGTAATGCCAAATCCTCACACTTGATCCTTTTATATACACAGTGTGCCTTAAAATTCATGATTTCAGGTGACAAAGAGTTCCCCTGACAAAGAAGATGGTTTTAAGAACATGTTTCAAACACCCATTTCAGATATTGGCTCCAGTTTACTCAGGTTATTCTGCATGCCTGAGGTTTATGCATTAAAAAACACTTTGCACTACTGACAACCTAGCAATGGTTATTATTGCACTGGAAGATAGTAATACCAGAGCTTTTTTTTATTAAATTCACTGATTGTTCCCAATCTTTCTTTTAAAAAATTATTGATAGTTTTGCTAGGAACCATAAAGCCCATATATTTTATTCATAAATACACCATCTTCTCAAAACATTGTTTAAAATGTAGAAACAGTCAAAAAACCCCAGCTTCTTAATGTAAAAAAAATGCAAGAGAAGAAACTTTTACTGCTACAGACAGAATACTTATGTTTCTTACTTAAAAATAAAAACAAAACAAAACTTGCTAAACTATCGCTCTTCACATTGTAACTTTGGCACTTTTATAGAGGACAGCAATGTAGAATGAACCTAATACAAGCAGACACCATCATAATATGCTCATAGACACTGAAACTTTCATTACCATTTAGCATTGATGTAGTTCTCCTTTTACGGAGTTCAGTAGTGAGACCAGCAACGAACACCTCCAAAATCCTACATCAACTACATGTGTTAAGTATGTTATGAATCACTTTGTGCTTAACATTCCACTATTTGACAAAGACTAAAGGGGCACTATTGATGAAAGCTGGGCAGAGGAAATGAATATGTATTTATTTATTACTGTAAAGAGAAAAAACTTACTTTAGATCCACCCAAGATTTGAGTTCAGTGCTTATTCAAATTAGATTACACTTTCTGAAACCCCTACTGTTGCAAGCATTCTTCTATTTATGTCTGAAATTTTGTAAGATGAATTCCAACTAAAATGAAGAAAAAATAAAAGATTTAACTGTGAGCATTAGTTTGAGATAACAGGTAGACATACGGCATCCAGTTTTGGAGCCCTTATTACAAGATGGATATGGACATGCTGGAGCATGCCCAGAGAAGGGCCACAAAGATGATCAGAGGGCTGGAGCACCTCTCCTATGAGGACAGACTGAAAGAGTAGGGGCTTTTCAGCCTGGAGAAGAGAAGGCTCCAAGATGACATTGTGGCCTTCCAGTGTATGAAGGGGGCTACAAAAAAGCAGGGATGAGACCTTTTAGGGTATTAGGTAGTGACAGAACTAGGGAGAAAGGAGCAAAGGTGGAGGTGGGGAGATTCAGACTGAATGTGAGAGTGGTGAGAGCCTAGAATGGGTAGCCCAGGGAGGTGGTTAGGTCCACATCACTGGAGGTGTTTAAGGCCAGGCTGGATGAGGCTGTGGCCAGCCTGATCTAGGGTAGGGTTTCCTTGCCTGTGGCAGGGGGATTGGAACTGGATCATCCTTGTGGTCCGTTCCAACCCTGACTGATTCTACGATTATATGATTTTGTGATTCTATGATTCTATTCTTCTCCAATATACCTGTGACCTTTGAATTTTTGCTTTGTCTTTTAGGTATTGCCATCATAACTAAGTAGAGACTGGTCACGTTCATCTCTGTGTAGCCAAATAACAGAAGCTGTTCTGGAACAGTGATTTTTGGTTTATGACCTATAGACCCTGTGAGGTACACAAACTACTTCAAAAACACTTATGAGAAGTACAAATTAAATGTTAGGGGCTTCAATTCAGTAAACAAGGAGTCATACATTTAAGGAAAATTTTCTAAGTGAGTCCCCCCAATCAAATATATGTCTCAGAATATTTCTGTGCTATTCCACCCTGTGAAGGTCGTTAATGGCATACACAGGAGTTCTGCTAAATGTCACAGTAGTTACTATGCTCTAATCCTGATCTCCAACCTACTGTAGCTGCTGTAAAATATATAGTAATAATTTCCTGAGGCAAGGTAATGTATAAGGAATGTCAGAGCAGGCTCTGGACATATTTGCCCTAGCTCTGTTTTATTAAAGTGAAACTTTTATTAAGGCATGTGGTGAATTGAGCAATCTGCATGATTCATGCAGTTATAAACCTATTGCTATACTAACAATAAATCAATGAGGCATTGTCGTATGTTCACTGTACAGTAGATTAAACAATAAGGGGGTGGAGGGAAGAAATCAATGTGCAACTATTATTTGGCCATATGAAAGTATTAAAAATGTACTCTAAATGTATTAAAAGCACCAAACTGTAGCTGAGCTAAACTTTATTCTATAAACAATTTTCCTTTCATGGCAGGCTATTTATTTACTCATGGTCTATATAAGAGTCATAATTAGGTAAGTTAAATTATGTCTTTCACTGAGTTACCTCTGATTGGAACATACCCTTATGATTCCCACAGTAAAACTATGGGCCAAGGCTCCAGCTTGACCTTTGCATACCCTCAACTCTACTGCTCAGAGGGAAACATGAGAAGGGACTACTCCTTCAGGACTACAGCTGTCATAGGAAGATGCTGATTCATCACTCCATTGATGCCAGAATCACAAAGGGTCATTTTGGGTTGGGTCTAAAAGAAATGGTTGTGGTTTCTCTGCATATATCCACATGCCTCTAATTTTCTATCAGACCTCTGAATTCTCATCTCCTTTGGGCACAGCAGGCCCGCACAAGGCATTAAGGGGGTAAATGGAAGTGAAATAGTTTAAGAATTCTCTTTTCCTTTTTCACAAGTGAGGGAAGGAAATGGATGAAAGACTTTTAGCAGTTCCTGAATGGAACTGTGCTCCTTATTAATTTCAAATGATCATACAGAAGTGAACATGGTCCATAAATATATCTGTTATACAAAGAGATAAGCACCAAAACATATGCTTTAGAACTGGCACATAAATGACATCATTGCACAGTAAAAAGCAAAGTACACATTTCAGTCATAAATTTGTTTCTTCTCCAATATGCCTGCTCTCTCAGTGGTTTATTTAGCTTATTAGAAAACATTAAATTTCAATCAGAATAATTACAATTCATTCCCATCGTATTTCTGATGCGCACCATAAGCAGAAGCTTGTATCTTTGTTGTTTAAAAAAGGAATGCTGAAATGGATTATATTTGCTTTTCAAACACATCTTTAATTAACACTATGTAGATTCACTTTCTCTACAATTTTTCATGCAAACTTGCTAAGCCATTGCAAAGGTTGAATATAGTTTTCTGGTTTGACCTCAGGGACATCCATTTACTTTCAAGGTGTGGAAAGATCTGTGTCCAAGGGACTAACAGCTGACCACATGGCAAGCACAGCTCTCTAGAATCATTCCCAAAATACACTTTAAAATCTACAAATCTTATACCAAATGATTCCCTTAAGAATAAATAGTCCAGAAACAGGAGAATTGAGACTTGAGTTCAATTTTTCATATTCTGTCATGTCAAATAGCCACTCCTTGCTTGTAAAGTAAACCAATCACAGACTCTTGTCAAATGACTAATTAGGAGCCATCTGTCATTTTTTTTAATCCCTCAGGAAAAGCAGACATTCAAATGCAACATCCAATGATGTGGGTCATCATACAGCTTTTGGGATTCTTCAGATCCACAAATAAATTAACACTTTACTAGAAATCATCTGTCTTTCTTGTTAGTGGCTCTAAGATTAAGGATAATATTTTGTGCAATGTGTTCTCAAAATCTAGTTCTGAGATAAAGTTTAGGGTGGTCAGTTTCATTTCACAATTAATTGCCTCCACCTACCAGAGGGAATCAAGCATATGTTGACTTGCTATCTGCAACTTGTAGACATTCACCATCAATTCCAGTTCACAACAGTCTGCATTTAAACTCCTTTTGCTTGTCTGAGCTGACCTCCTCACCATAAAGCTGGGCAGGAACAGCTTGAATATTCAGAAGGACAATAACAGAAGAATGATGTGAACTGCCAGCACCTCTAACAGGGTCCTGGAGCCCAACCTTCATGACACACTTATTAGCTATAATACATTGTACAGGGCAGGCAGAGAACTTGATAACATCCTTTCACCTTTCCATCTCTGTCCATGTTAGTAGATATGTGATATTTACAAAGTTTCAGGACTTTCCAGTATATACATAATGACACTTGACCATAGAATCAATGTTGCTTACATTGACTAAAGCTGCGAAGATTCGTGCTACTCAGCTTTCAGAATACAGACAAGACTGTGAATTCTGTGATAACTGACAAGTTTATGATTTTTTAACACTGTCTTTCTCCATCTCCTAGACTATTCTTGGAGAACGGATAAAAAAATATCGTTTCTTTTAAACACATTAAGTACCAGGGAGACATCAATCTGAGTCTGCACTCCAGCTCTGCAGACATGAGAATTGGCATCAAACTCTTCACAATTAGCTAAAATTAGTGATGGAGCTGACACACAATCCATTATATCAATAAACTCCATTTCTAAAACCATGACTCCATGCACACACTCTAGACATTTCCATTTTGAGGAAAAGCTTTTCATTTTACTGATTTGCAAGTGACTGGGATATCATAGGCTTTCAATAAGAATCAGTCTTTTCAATGCCTAAACCACTTTCTAGAATGGAACTTACATGATTTTGTAACTTACCTTTGGGTCTACTGTTAATTAAACCTTTTAGTTGTATCTTGGCAAGAATTGGAAGCTGTAAAATTCCACAAAAATGCACGATTCCTCCTAGGATCTGTGGGAGCTAAGTAAGGAAAGCAGTTTATAATAACCTCACTGGACACTTTGTGGATGAAGCAAAAGAACAAAAGGGAGAAATGTCTGAAGAACTAATAGGACCAATCAGCAGTTATTCTGAGGTAGCAGGTTTTATACTTTTGTGCCTGTGGGTTTAGCATTTCACTGCACAAAGGTCTGTTTTTGTTACCCTTCCGGTGGAGGTCAATGTGGGAGTACATAGGCTAGCTCTGAGCAAGGAACAGTAGAACGAGAAACAGTGTGGTTGTATTGGCATATGGCACTCATTACTTGTTCCCTTACTTCAGTGCATTGATTCTCTTGTGCTGCAGTGAGGAAGCAGAATAATGCTCTGGAATATCAGTGCATCATGCCCTCTACATGTTCCAGCCCTTTCCATGTTGTTGCAGGAATCCTGTTACACTGTTCCATCAAAGAGAATGGATATGCTGGAGCTGCTTTAATTTAGAAGGTAAAATTGTTTTTCAGATGAGGAAATATACAGCCATAAATATTCACAGTGTTGTTCAAGATGACTCCCTGACTAATAGCTTCTCTGTCAGATCAGAGGAATTGATAGCATTCATACTATCCCTTTATCTGGCCTATTAGGAACTGTACAAATAAGTTTAATTTCAGTACAACAAATACTAAGCAGGTAGAACTTAGTAAGAGAAAGCCAAAATAGGCAATCATAACTATTGGTGAAGTTTTCACCTACAGGTTTGCAGCTTAAAACCTGATCGTCTTGGTTCACAAGGGCTTACAAAACTCATCCCCTATTTTCCCTCTGCAAGGACTCACTCCTTTTTAACCTAAACCACCAGGTTTTATCTGGTTGGGGGTCAAACCACCACATTTTCCCTGGCTTGCACCTGAAATCATAACTCAGTATTGACTTGCTTCGTCCAGACTCAAATCTTTAAAGTTGTGAACTTTGACAAACCCTTCAGAGAACCTGATGTGAGTTTCAGATTTGTAATGAAACACAAGCCCAAGCGGGTTTTGGGTTTCATTACAAAAGTTCTGCACAGCTGCACTAAAAACTCAAACCAGGTTTCATAAAAGTACCTGCTGTATTTAAGCCAGGGAATTGCACTGGGAACTACATTTAATAAGTAAGAAGTTGTAGGAGTGCTGATGTAACTGTGTAAAAATGGTTTTTAAAATACAGATTTGACATGGAAACTTCTTTCAAAAGCAGTGGAATACTTGATCCATTTATTGTCCCTCTAAATCTAGCACACTACACAGTGCAGTGTCACTTCTGAAAGGAAGAACTGCAGACTCTTCAAAATTTAGCTCTCANGAAAAAAAAAAAAAAAAAAAAAAAAAAAGAGGATAACTTTTAGCATCCATGGTGGCTGGATTGCTTTTTTCCTGTCAAAATCAACCGCAGCACTCACTCATGAAGGGGACAGTCTCACAGCTTTTGTCTGCACCATAACTAGATTCTTTTGAGCTGTACAACTACTTGGTTGCATAGGGTAGTTTTGATGTAAGGAAGTTCATGTTCAGTGAGATTATCTAACGGAATTCTGGTAGGAAAGAGTTTCTACAGTCTAAAAGCTAACTGAGTTCCTTTAATTTCCGACTGTTGCACATTTCTGCTGAGATGCTCTTAAAGGACACCGTGCAATTTTCAGTCCAGCTCTGTGTATGAAGCTCAGAGAGGAGAAAGCACCAAGTCTTTTCATTTTGTGTTCACATCGATTAAATGTAACAAGATGATAGTCTACGACTGGGACTCCTGGCTACTGATTATTTGTTTTCAATAGTAATAATAGTAATGATGATGATAATAATAATAATACTAATAAGCAGTGAGCATCAGTTCTAGTAAATCAAGGGTCTGCTCTGCACTGGAAAGAAACCAGTAGGGCTTTGATTCTTCAAGATGTTTAAAGGATGTTGGCTTTAAGTATATGGACAGGCAAATTAATTTAAATAAAACTGAGCAAAATTGGATTTTTTTACAAGCTGCAGTCCAAAAATAGAGGTGGAAAGCAGAAAGATATTATCCTGGATCTAGAAGGTGAGAGACCATATGGCAAAATACAGGCTGACAACAATTAGACTCCACTTGGAGGTGAAGGAAAAATTGAATTGAATGTCACAGGAGAGACTAGTAGGTTAGAGATTAAAACGATCCAAAAGAATTAAAGTGAAGCTGAAAGCAGTAGCGGCATATTTGAACCAAAGAAAAAGAAATCCTTAAAGAATGTGAGTGAGGGGATTAACAGATGAAAGAGAACAGCAACTTCAAAACACAGAATAAGAAAGAAATGAACACTGTTAAGAATTTTAAAAGTAACCTGGGCAATTCTTTTTCACAGGGGGGGAAAAAAAAAAAAAAAGTGTTGCTCAATCTTTACCAGCTGGCACAGGCTTAAATTTCAACTCTCTGCATGCTTCATATAGCTGAAGAACAGAATATTTTAGGGCCATTCAACACTGACACTTTCCTCAGTGGATCAGCACAAATCTCCAAAACAACTGTTTCTGCAATTGTGTGACACTACAAAAATGCAGTATTTAATGACTCTCTGATGGATACTTACACCTCTGAAGTGGTATGGCGATGTCATTGTCTGATGTTATTATAGTGGGCAATAACATAAAATATATTGGAATATATGCTGGGTCAACACCTGCTAAGCATTTTTTTCCTGCTGACACCATCTGTAATTATTAATTTGGATGTGTTTTGCTAACTTCTACATTCATTTTAGAAACATATTTTCAAAAATTTTATTTTAAATAAGCTTCCGACCAAGTTGACTGCCAAAACATTGACGTGACACAAGGTTAAATCACATGATTTACATAGTTGGTTTTTTGTTTTTTTGGTTTTTTTTTTAAGCATGGCAATAACACAACATTTTCAAGCAATTCCTCTTACTCACTTCCTACACCTTGATTTTCAAAACTCTGGGTTTTGGGGTTTTTTTCCCCTTTTCTTTAATAGAATATAAGTTCTTCAGATCTGAGAGTTTATAGCTTTGAACAGAATTTATAGTTTTGAAAGTGCATTTCACCATGTGATTCCCATTCCCAAATTGCTCCACCTTGGAATAAATAATAAACAGACTCATAAAGAGCAAATGAGAAATTGGATGAGATTCCACCTACATTAGAGGATACTGAAATTTATAGCTGTGCAAATGGCTATCATTCATCACACACATAAGTTAAATATACAGTCAGCTCTGCCTGTTATACACAGGAATTCTTCAAACTTGCTGTATTATACTCCAAGAATTCAGAGCACATATATATGTATGTATTTCTATAAAACATTGCAGTTAGCAGAAGGTCTCAGGCCACTTTATGTGCATATTCAAAGCTTCTGTAGTTCAGTATTTATAATGTTTGCACAGATTTTGTGGCCTTTTTCTATTCTGTCCCTCTACAGATAAGTATAGATTTTACGCCATGCGCAGTTTCTGCTGGATATGGTATTCTGAGATGACAAAAGAATTGAGAGTCAAGTTATTCTTTGTTTTAGACCACAGCACTAGATTTTGAAGTGAGAGGCACTGAATTAACATGAGCAGCTCCTTTAAACACAAAGTGTGGTCTTGGTGTTGAAAGGTGGGAATGGTACCTGCTCAGATACAGAGTTCACCCTGATTTTCACCACTCTTACAGAGAAAAGGCCTTCACATAGACACAGGCTTTTACTTAAGATCTTATGACTGCCTTTGTCTTTGTACAGGTTAATTAGAAGTAGAGGAGGAGTCAAGCAACACTTGTCTCCATCTGTTTTGCAGCTGCCACAGCTAAAGCTAAAGGTGCTGATTTTTTCCAGTATCATGTTCAGCAGTAGATGTACTGGCTGAGAAGCACTATGTTGCTACTAGTATGAGGCCCACTGCTCTTTTTAAAAACTTTTAGAAGAAGTCAAAGAGGTTTATTTGACTCTGGAATCTAAATAACTTTCTGTTTATCCTCTTCTGCATTTTAAATTTGTTCACTCGAACCATTTAATTTACTGCCTTATTTAATAGTTCTGCTATTCTCCAGCTGATTCAGCCCAACATTGCTGACAATGAGAAGTTACTGAAAGCTCATGTATGATAGGGTTATTGTCACCTACGTGGTTTCTGGATATAAACTGAGCTGCATCACATGATGATAGATAGATTTTCACTTCTTTTTCTGCTGCTTGGTGAAGAATTTTAGTTCATACATGGTTCAAGCCAAGAGTGGTTAAATGTGAAGTTTTGTATAAGAACTGTAGACATCTGCCTTTGAGCTAGTCACTGGCCAGTCTGGAGCAAGTTCAGAGGAGGGCCACAAAAATGATCAGAAGACTACAGCACCTCTACTATGAAGACAGGCTATGAGAGTTGGGGCTCTTCAGCCTGGAGAAGAGAAGGCTTCCAGGAGACCTTACAGTAACCTCCTAATATCTGAAAGGGGCCTACAGGGAGGCTGGGGAGGGACTATTCACAAGATCTTGTAATGACAGGATGAGGAGTAATGGATTTAAACTGGCAGAGAGGAGATTGAAACTGGATGTTAGGACAAAATTCTTTACAGTGAGGGTGGTGAGATACTGGAACAGGTTGTCCAGGGAGGTTGTGGCTGCTCCCTTCCTGGAGGTGGATGAGGCCTTGATTGACTTATTCTAGTGGGAGGTGTCCCTGCCTATGGCAGGGTGCTGGAACTCAATGATCTTTGAGGTCTCTTCCAACCTAAATCATTCTATGATCCTATGACTCTATGACAAATAAAATCAGCACAAGGCACAAATCATCTCATTCTCTAGATGTAAAAAGTAAGTCAAGTGAATCACTCTAAAACTATCCATAAAAAGAGCCTGGAATCTAGATGCATGCACAGACACAAAAACTTAAGTAATATTAGTTTTCTTCATTGACTTATTAAGGCATAGCAATTTGATTTACTTTATGAGGTGCAATGCAATCGCTACCATTGCTATTTGCTGCTTATAACAAATCATGTATAGATAAAGTTTCTTTGTCTTAGTCTTCACAGATAAAGTAATCTCCAAAGTCTCTGTGTCAAGAAGTAAATGAAAGTATATGATGAATCACAAATAGCAGAGGAGAGTTGAGACAGTGACTATCAGTACAACTTAATGTTCCCAAAGAAGGGGTGGAATCTTCTCTGAAAACATTAAAGATTTGGCTTCATAGTGTTCCATATGACCTAAGGTTTGCTCTGACAGAAGTTGGTGTCCAAAGGTCTCTCCAACCTGGATTTTCCTATGTTTTTTTCTCTATAGTTTTATGATACTACAGCAAAGCTATCCTACTTCCAACTAATAACTGAATCTATAAAATTATAATCTAATCAGCTTGTCTGGGACTATTTTGGCTGCAGTCTTCATTGACTACAATGAGAGTATAAATTTCTAGTGCACATACAGAAATCAGCATAGAGGTATCTCAGTAAGTGTCTGTGGTAGAAGCACAGGGCAAAAGAGACTAGAAAACTTTTAGAACAAACATGCTATTAGAGAGTGTTCCTATTCCCTGATGGCTGTTCTATTTTGCTAGCTGTTATCCTCTCTACAGAGATATGGAGGTCTCTGTTCTATGCCCGGATGTAGATCAATTTTGTATTTTGCTTCATTACAGTGGAGGAAGTGGAAATCCCCACTGGATTCTGGGATTGCATGGAAAAATTTAAAACACATTAAAAAGAGTAAAATAATAATTTGGACAACACTAATCAGTAAATCACTTACCTTCTAACAGGTAAAAAAAAAAAAAAAAGAGAGAGACAAGATACCAGTAGGAAATGGACAAAAAAAGAAAGAACAATTATTCAGACAGGTATAAGCAGTGGATAAGTAGTTCATGTTTTAAAGAGTGCTAGTGATAGTGTGAAATAATTTTGCAGTGACATATACATACATATTTAGATAGATTGCATTCAGGAATTAAAGTAACATGGATGGGGGCAGCAGCCATAACTCTACAGCACTGTGTTGCTTCTAAATCAAGGTGCAATATGTTACAAGAGGTACCACTTCTCACACAGGACATTAAGTGTGAGGTCCAGAGTTTGACCACTCATCGTTAAAGATTGAATGACACGTTTCATAAGAAGAAAGGTGTCAAATATAAAGTTCAAGCCAAATTCCAAAATTTGAAATATGGGTGATTTTTAATGGTCTGTAACTCAGGTGCACTTTGGTGGCTTTTCTTCAAACTCCACAGAACTCTCTTTTGCTCTTGGAGCAAAATCAGCAAGTATTAGGCCAAGGGATTTTTTTTTTTCCAAGTGAAAGTTACAAGGTGGTAAAAATAAAGCCTTGCAGTGGAAGCTGATGACCACTGTAATTATGGAAAGCCCATTATTTCTTAATTATAAGTTCATAAAACTGCTTACATCTTTAGGGCAAAAGGAACTAACTAAAAGTAACTTGCTATTAATTACGCTAAGTGAAAAAAACACACACAGTATAAAGGTTTTGTAACCCTGTGTGGAGCACTAAAAATTAACATTATTTGGCTCAACATTTGAGCTAACACTTCTCAGTTAGAAGGTCAGATATGTGTTTCAGCTCTGACAGCTGACAATCTTTTCAGATTAGAATTGAACATATATTTCCTTCTCTATCATTTGCTATAACAAAGGCATTGCACTGTGCTTCAGAAATTTTTGAACATCAGAACTGAGTCTGAAGTCCATTTTCAGTGCTACAAAGAGTAACATTTTAGTCCACAATGCCTATAGAGGACAAATAGATTTACGAATACCTTGAGACCAGTGGTTTATCCAGAAGCCTTTACACCCCATATGAAGTTCAGGCATTGGCATAGTATATTTAGAAGTCAAACGGCTACTGTGTATTATCTCCTCTCTCATGAACAGTTAACAAAAACACAATGTCCAGATATTAAATGTGGTCCATTCCTACACCACTGCAGAGAGAGAAAACAGAGGATGAACAAGCACAGAGATCACTTTTTCCCAAGAGTTGATAAAGCATATGATCATGGGAAAGTCTAGGTCTTTAACATATGTTTTATTCTTCAACTTTGTGACTTCGTGCATTACTGTAACAATGTCTTTCCAATGTCACACTGGAGGAAAGTAGATACTTCTGTACAATCTTCCACTAGAAGTGTTGCACTCCATGATCAGTTCTGCTCTAGGAGAACACCCAGGCTGAAATGGGTCAGTATCAAAACCAGAAAAATATAAGTTGATAGACTTACAGAAATATCAGTTAAATGGGAGTTCTTGTTGGTTCATGATGTCCAGCAGGACAATTTGCTTCAGTACATCAGAGTGTTCAAATATCTTAATCCCACCAGTGTTTCTGAGTGTCTAGTCTGAACCTCAGTTATTCTAGCCTAGGTGAGGCCCAGGAGGCCATCCTTACACTAAACCCAGCATGCAAGCCCCTGTAGTGCACTCACAGCATCCATGGCCAAGCACCTATGGAAAATTTTTGGTTTGACAAGGTGACAGTTTCATAGGGAGCAGGCAAATTTCCTCTTAGTAATGAGAAACAGGGAGAAAGAGAGAGGAAGAGGCTTACTCATTTCCCTGTTACTTTTTGTGATGAGATTTTTGACACTACAACCACTGTTTAGTCGCCTTTTCTCAAACTGTGCAAGGCTTTCACCACTTTTTATCCAAACAGTATCTCTCCACCCTCTGTGTATATTTTTTAATGATCAATAATCAAGGTGTCCGTGATTTAAAGGTGAACTTACAGCAACTGCTGACTGCTTTAGTGCAGAAAGTCTGTCTCTTGTTTTTACTGTGCAATTGGTTGAAGCACTACATGTTCTTGGCAGGAAAAATAGCTAGAAACCTCAGGAATGCTTGATTTCTAATTTCAACAGAGTGGTAGTTGATCATAAGTATTAGCATAGCTTAACTTTATCCACTATCCAAACTTAATATTATCCTTTGTTTAATACACTGATAGAAAAAGAGCACTCTCCTTTGTATGACTCTATTGTTTTCATTCTCTGAGGCCAAAGTCGGTGTTGACATAAGCAGGCTCTAGTTCACAAAAGCGAATGAAGATAAAATTCATTTTGCCAGCAATGAAAGTTAGCCTCTGGTGCAATGCTAATTATGGTTTATTTGTATCAATTAATCAACACAAGGTTAGCTTTCAATCAGCACGTGGAAAAAGTGCAACACGATTAACTGAAAAAAGAGTGCCAAATCCCTTGATTTGCCATGAGGTGGGATATTTCTTTAACCACACAGTACAAGTGCAGGAAAAAGTAACCATAGAAGTTCTGAACAAGCAATCCTCTGAACTACAACAAGGCTTGGCACAGATTCTGTAGCTGTGCTTCCAAGCTGCTGTGCTTCTTAGAGCCCAGCTGGTATCTTGTCAGGGCTAAAGCAGCTCCAAACTCCATGCTTCTTGGAGCTGGGCTGGTATCTTATGCAGCAACGCACTATTCCCTGCGGATGTGCTAGCTCTTCTAGTGAAAATGTTGCAAGCACAGTGCTCCGATGTTTAATGTAGATATGGTCAAAATGTTAGGCAGACTAAAAGAATGAAACTTCCCTCACTAAAATTACCACAGCTTTCTAAAGAATAAAAATAATAATCTAGGTTTCAGAAGCTGTCCATAAGACATCAAAAAATGGCATTCAAAAAACTAGCAGAGACACTGAAGAAACTTCAGTTGGTGAAAAGAAGCCACATTCATCCTTTAAACATTTCGCTGTCATGTCTGTCATTCACCCTATCTAGCTGCTAAGTGAAGTGAAATTACTTCATTTTTGGCTAGGTATACTGCAGGAGACATGGGAGACAGTTTTAGGCACCTCAATACAAGAGAGATGTGGAAGTGCTGGAGCGGGTCCAGAGGAGGACAACAAAACTGGTGAAGGAAGGGCCTGGAGAATAACTCTGATGAAGAGCAACTGAAGGAACTGGGGCTGTTTAGTTTGAAAAATAGGAGGCTGAGGAGGAGACCTCATTACTGTCTACAGCTACCTGAAAGGACATTGTGTAGAGGTTGGTGCTGGGCTCTTCTTACAGGTAAATAGTGATGGAACAAAAGGGAATGGCCTCAAGCTGTAATTGGGTAGGTTTAGACTGGACATTATGAAACAAAAATTTCCCAACAAGAGTGGTCAGGCATTGGAATGGGCTGCCCGGGGAGGTTGTTGAGTAAACAACCCTGGATGTGCTTAAAAGTTGTTTGGATGTGGTGCTTGGGGATATGGCTAAGGCGTGAACCTTGTAGGGTGGAGTTATTGGTTGCACTTTGTGATCCCGAGGGTATTTTCCAACCTGTTTCTGTGTGACTCTTTCACTGAGAATTTTAAGAAGTCTGTAGATGAAAACATGAAATCAATAAATTCCTTGAAATGTGTTTGTATGAATTGCACAATCATGGTTTACAGAATCCCAATCACTGAAGAAAGTTGTTTTTTGGGGTTTTTTTTTCCTCACTCGTACCAGCAAGTCTGAACAAAAGAAATTTTTTTTTTAAGTCTGTTTGGCTCTCTCTGTGTCTGAATTGTATCATAAGAACTTTACTGACACCAAATGGTTGGGATTTTTTTTTTTTATTTTATTGAAACATTGAGTTTTCTATGGAGCCAGGTCAGGGAAGCAAGGCATAGACCGAACACTATGTGAGACTGAAGGGAAGTGAGAAAAGCATCTAGAGAGTGAGATTTCTTTTCACAAAACTGAGTGCCGACAAGAAAGTGCCAAGAGAAAGTCAGTGAGATTTCTGCATTCTGAAGAGTCAAATTCAAAGAGGATCATTAGCTAATGGGACAGCATTTAACAAATGTGTCCTGACTCCTGCTTCCCACTTAAGAAAGACTAAAAGCAAGTGGGCTTTAGAGAGCATTATGTAGAAGTGCAGTTCTGTCTTTTCCTTCTGACGAAGTGGCTTCACTGCTTGTACACTAAGCACTGTTCAAGTTTTCTTTCCAGTGTTCTGCAGCTGATTGTGTAGCTGTGATCTGATGGGTGAAGTATTAGAGTGAAATTATGACCTAAATTTCAGCTTCCCTTTTAAAGACAGCCATCTGTATTATACGTAATGCAGGAATAGAATGGATTAGGGCAATCTAGCAAGTACATGGAGGAAAACACTCTCCTAACTCTAGACATCTTTTAGTGGGAATTCTGGGCTCTCTCCAATTTGTTTGCAACCTCACAGTTTGAGATGATCCTCAAAATCACTGAAAGACTAATTCAAACGAGTGCAGCAGAACATTTCCCAAACAGCCAGCCAGGGAACAGGGCCAGAGACAAAGAGATTACAGAAACATTATTATTGAGTCAGGTATGGAAACCTTTTTGCGGGGGGGTGGGGGCAGGGTGTGGGGTGCAGAGGGATGGAACAGAAGGGATGGGAGGGAGGAGGAAAAATAAAAAAAGTGAAAGATCTGACTGAGAGATAATATTCTTGTGCAGACTACATTAGCTTTCCTGAAACGATATGTGAGGTTGACCTACTGTTAGATGGTGGGGTCTTCATGAGTGACCAAAAAAATTGCTGAAACTATCTGCTTTGACATCTGACAAATCTAAAGAAAATGTAGGACATTGTCATGAGTTCTAACTAACAAAGCAGTTTAATCTGAAGAATATACCACAGTTAAATTCGTCCAGCAAACGGAATACTCAGACATTACTGCATTACAGAAAAAGAGGGACATTAGACAAGTACATAGAATGAGTAGCAAAGGATCTTAAGTGAAAGCCACTAACCAAAAGAATTATGGAGAAAGAGAGTTCATCATTTAGTAATTTGCAGGCCTTTTAGTGGTACTGGATCACCAAAGGACATCTGTGTAATATTTTCATCAGTCTGACAAGAAAGCCAACATCAACATTTGTCCTCAGGAACCAAACTAAATATTTAAAGGTGAACTGCAAAGCTAAAATGAAAGTTGAGTTAATCATGGAAATATGCAGTGAATGACCCTACTTACCAGGTTGTTGTAGATGATTCATCACAGAAACAAGTTAAGACTCCCATTTATCAAGCCTTTTTCTGCTTTTCTGAGTTTTCCTATAGATTTCCTGCTTTTCAGAGGATGATAAAGAAAATATTCAGTGAGGACAGCAGAAGTCTTATGTTATCACAAATACTTGATGCCAGAGAACAACATACTATATGATCTTTAGTGAATTAAGGAAAGTTAAAAGACAGTCTCAGATAAAAATATAAGGTAAATAATGTCATTGGAATGAGCCTGTTTTGACTCCAGGATGCAGTATTTATAGATGACCCTACATAACTCCACAGTCATTCCTTGCTTTGCCTCTTTGTGTTGTGATTAAACAAATTTACTACACCTTCACTGAGATGGATTTTAATACAGAAGCTATTTAAGGAAAATCAATAATTCATCCAGCAGTTTTGTAATTTCAATTTAAGATGTGAAAGGACTGAGCAGGAAGAACAAACAGACTATTTGCTTCAGGCAATTACAAGGAAAATAGAAAATTATTTGTTAGAGGTACCAAAATGTTTTCAAAATAAGATTTCAAATTATGTTCAAAAAAGGTCCCTGGAATTTTACTCTTGGATTTTCTTGATTTACATTATTTTTACAGCCACAAAGTGACCCATAACCTATTTTTCTTTTATTTCACCAGCAGTGTCCAATCTGTGGCTGCATGCACATAAATTGCCACATAGTAACTACATAGTCAAGCTCATGTTACATCTTTTTCTTCCTCCAGAAGAATGGAAACCTGCAGAAACAGAGATAGACAGAATACACTGATTAAGAAACCTTGAAGTCCAAGAAAGCATGAGGCCATTCCAAAGCTTAAAAGTCCTGAACACTTATTCCAAAGCTCAGAGGAAAGAGTGAGAGTCTAGCTACTGAATTCAGCTTGCCTTGCAGCATACATATGCAGGCAGGAATTCACCTGCACAGTGGGCTGTAGGAAACCGTGGTTGTCATCTCTTGCAGTGAGACCCTAGTGAGAGCAGATGGGTAATGCTCTGCCTACAGCAACAGAAAGGTTCTCTCTGCACAGTGCATCACTGTGCCAAAATTGAACTACATGCAAGAACCAGAGTCTTATTCAGCCTTACAGGTGAATCCTTCTTACCAGTGACTTTCAGGCTAGCCGAATGCAGTTTGATCCACTTTTGGTGCTTATTTGCTCATACAGTTTCTGTTTCCATGGGGTGCTAATAAAGTATTATGACACTTATTCCTCACTAAACTTGAGAGCAAGCACAGATCCTGAATTTGGGGCAGGTTTTAGCAAATTAGGTTGGGATTCAAGAAGGTTAATCAAAATTACTGTGGAAATACTAAATCATAAATAAATAGTTAATATTCAAGTTAACCCAGAAAAAAATGAGCAAAAAGGCTAGCAATTGGGTTTTTAAAAATATCTGATGGGCAAACCAAGCAGAAACTAATGACTTAATCTGAGATTTACTAATAATTTTTAATCTATTTATTCTTTGGAACAGATAATGCAAAATGATAACAGAAAGAAAATACTTGGAACTAAAGAGAGTTTCACATCAGACATAAGATCTCACAAAGGGATTTTCTTGTCAAAAAATATGCAAAGTATTAAAAATATGGGCCCATTCCAGAATCCATAGAAATCAATGGGAACACAGCCACTAATTTCAACAGGCGTTGGAGCAAACTCACTGTTAGCTAAGTACACAGCTATCAGTGTGGCACCAAGCCTGGTTTAACATACTCTGCCTCTCCTCAGGACTCTTTGTTCCATAGCATCCTCTCAAGAAAGTCTCACTTCTAGTCATTAACCAAACATTCTTGTGGTGATGGCTCATAGCATTGTCACAAGCAATTTTAAAGAACGGGACAATATGCCTCTTGCAAGGCACAAGGACTCCATTGTGATGAGCATAACAAGGCAAAACTGAAGATTTTTTTTTTTGAGCCTGTAAAGAAAAAAAAAAAAAGAAAGTTGATAGCATTAGGCAAGGGAATAGTATTTTAGCAGATAAAATGCCTTCCAACAGCTGGAAACTGAAGCAATACAACTCAGGCATGAAATTACAATGAGGATTACTAACTAAAAGAACAACACACTAAGAGTAGTAGTAGATTCTACATGACTGGAAATGTGTTCATCAGATTGGCCTTTTCAGTGAAACATATATTCAGACATCTGGGGAATGCCTATGGCTTTTGCTAGGTAGAAAGCCAAGTTAATTCCAATGCATTAACGTTCCAATGTATTACAGTTTGCAGCTCCTTGAAAAATAAAGTATCATAAAAGACAATGTCACTCACTATTATTCATATACCATGTCTTGCTTTCAGAACTGTCTGATTACACTTTAAATCAACCAGCACAGAACTAAAGGAATTCCACCCTAGATACTCTCCAGTTGTTGGCTTAACCAATAGTCATGAAGGAAAGGAAATATGAGACAAACAGCTGACAAATAGCTTGTTGACAAGGCTACATGCAATCAGAACAACAGCAGGACAGTCATCTAGGGAAAAGTTGACACCTGCTGTAGCAGAAATTAAGATTTTACAGATGTTACAGTTAGGGTAGTCAGCTTCTAATCCACACCCTTGTAACTCAAACCTCAAAAATTCTCCAAACAATTGTAAAAAAGAAGAATCCAAGCAGTTAGGAAGCTGAAGCAAGAAGGGTAGAGCAGCTGTTTTAATTATTGCTTTGCTTAACCTGAGAACCATACCCCTACTCACTGGGATCATTAAAACCAAGTTTTACATGGGTAATAATATTTTATTTTGCTCTTGTACGCTAGCATCACTGCTAGAGATAAGCATTTGGAGAAAAAAGCTAGCAATACCACACCAATTCTTGGTCATAAAAATCAATTAAATTTCAAATCACATACCTGCCTAGTGCTAGGATAAGCAGTTTTCTGGGCTCATCTTGATGCTCTCATCTGTTTTTTCCTTCCTGTTGAACAATGGAATTTCAACTACATCTGTCCACTGTTGTCTTCATTTGTGGAGAGAGTTCTGACTAGTTTTATGAAATGTAGTTCATGGATCATAGAATCATTTTGGTTACAAAAGGCCTTCAAGACCACTGAGTCCAACCATTATCTGAGTCTACCAAGTCTGGTGCTAAATGATGTCCCTTAGCACAACATCTATGCATCTTTCAGATATTTCCAGGGATGGATTCAACCACCTCCCTGGGGAGCCTAGTCCAGTGCTTTATAATCCCTTTAGTGAAGGTGTTTCTTCTGACAGCCAGTCTAAATCTCCCCTGGTATAACTTGAGGCCATTTCTACTTGCCCTATCACTTGTTACTAGGGAGAAGAGACTGACCCACATCTCATTACAGTCTCCTTTCAGGTAGTTGTAGAGAATGAGAAGGTGTCTTCCTAAGCCTCCTTCTCTCCAGATGAAACAACTCTGGTTTCCTCAGCTGTTCCTTATAAGACCTGTACATATAGAGAAGCCTGCAGCAAGTAGTAAGTGGTTAAGGAATGACTCTGAAGCTCAGCATAGTTGATGAGGTTAAAATGCTATTCACTAAAGTCTTCAACTTCTATATTATACAATATCATAGAATGTTCTAGATGTTCTGCATTAGCATACATAAATATACTCTGATTAAATGAGTAAAGACGACACCCAGCTACTGGCTTGATAGTGCTCACATCTTATAGCTTTGTGGTGGCTGATGGTTATTCCAATATAGACACTTCATTGAGGTGGAGAGTAGTAGGCATCTATCCTCTGCTGCATGTTCTCACTCATCCACAACATGATGGGTACAAATGCAATATGGAAGAAGCATTAAAAGGCAACTGGGTAGAAAAATTATTTCGGAACAATTTTTCCATTCTTTGACAGCTAGAAAATCCCTTACCAGATCTGAGGTAGAAAACAACTTTCTCAAAACTGGAAAGTTCCAATATTTTTGAACTCTGCTTTGTTTATGTTTGAGAAAGTTGTGGAACAGCAACAGGCAATGAAAGCATACATTGGCACAATTAAGCTTGGTAACTCAAGAGGCCAGATATTGTTTTCAGTTCTACACATATTTTAGCTGAAATTTGCCAACCCACTTGAATGGACTATTTTGGAAACCAGTGGTGACAACATGTGGATAAAGTTCTGCTCTGCTACTTACCAAATAAAGAAGTCTTTGGCTGGAAAAATAATGATTTGTGAACTGCAATGAAAGGAAGCAAGATCAGCCTCTGGAGAAATGTTCAAGAAAAAGAGTACATAGAGAAATTGTTCTAATACACTTTCTCCATAGTACTGGTAGCTACTTTATAAATGGTGAGAAGATGCTCACATGATAGCATCATTAGGAGTTTGGGTTTCAAGACTTATTAATACATGTATTCATGGAATAGACCTTCTCCTCCTTAGCTCTTTNTATATATATTAGACCTTAGAAAGCTATTCTGTGCTGAACAATTTAAATGTATATCTGGCTTGAAGTGGCTTTTAAAAGAAAGTAGACATTACCAGAAGAGGGAATGATGTGCTATGAAATAAACCACCAATAAACTACATTCAAGAAGCTTTGTAAACCAATAGATTTTTCTCCGTGTATCACATGTTTTTTGAAGAAGGAAAATGGGAGGAATAGTGCAGTGACATCCATTCTAGAGCTGAAGCAATTAGTTTGCAACACAAAGAAGCCAATGGCCATAGTTTTTTTTTCACTTGATTCCACTTAGAGTGCATGTCTGATCATATCTTTTTTCTGTGTCTCGTGCAGATTTAGTTCTCATAAAAGAGGCACAGGACTTTTGCGTTTGTACTGATTCTAGACATTGGTGGTGAAATACATTTCTCAGAAAAAAGTCAGAAAATGCTCACTCTTTGAAGTCCTTAAAACAGCACACGGATTCTTTGGATAGTCTTGTCAGAATTCTCTATTCTTTTTACTGTTCCTTGTACTTCTTTAACAGATTTCTTCAAACAGATATTCATCAAACAGATATTGTGGGTTTTTTTTCATATATGTACTTTAGACAGTAGCTAGCATGATAAACTATTGAACCTGTGCTGGATTCCTAGAAGCATTACTAATCATCAAAAAATCAAAAACACTGTAAATTGCATATTTTAAACTAGATGTGAGCTCTGACTTTGATGTGGCTGCAAAGATAAGTTTCATGCCTTGTCCATGCATTGGGTTCAGTGTTATTTACATCACTGTACATCAAGATAAAAGCCAAACAGTCTGTCTGATAGATGGCTCCAACACTGGTGGCAACAGTCATGGAAAAGCTCATAAGATTTAGAGCTGAATGTTATGAAATGTCACATTGTGAAGTGTCTTCTCTACATGTTGTAGAGTACGTTTCAGAATAATTTCTGCACTATTTAAAGTCATTGAATTGTGTATACTTGCCAAATGAAATTTGGCACTAGAGGCATGCAAAAGACAAAGATTTTGCCAAAACATCGAAAAGGCAATTCATTAATTATCTGTAGCAAAGACACCCAACATGAATGCCTATACATAAGGAGTCTGGAATACTATATGACTGATCTGAGAGTATATGTAGAATTGTCAAAGGTTTCCAATATTGATCTAAGTCTGTTCTGTGTAAAGTCAACTCAGGTCTTATCCTTGGCTTTTCCGTGAGCCGAGGTAGACCAGCAGTGACTGAGAGCTTTAGAATAACCCATCTTGCATATCGAATGCTAAACAATTCAATAACAGTGCTCTTGGGTGAAAGTGAAGGTGCTACCCCATGCAATCATTTTACTGTATATAGGATCTGGAAATGTGGTGAATTTCAGCGACTGTTAAAACTATAACATCTGGAATGCCATCCTGGAAGTTTTCCAGGTGATTTCCATGAGGAACACTTTGTAAAAGTTGTTACCCTTCTAAGCAGAATATGTTCCCAGGCCTGCATAGGAGCAGAGATTGGATTATAAAGTGCTAAATGTTTTTTACAACTGTATCGGCAACAATACTGTATGGATAACTATTCAAGGGAAATTATTTTTACAGGCAGTTTCAATGGATTTGTTCCAGCTCTCAATTAGATTCATATTTCTGGATTCAGAAATGTAAGATAACTTATCCTATAGTCTTCCTTTTGTGAAATCAGGATATCCAACATAGGGCAAATCTCTTCAGTCTTCCTATTTCCTATAATTTTCCCATAATATTTTCAGAACTTAGAATATGAGAAAAATGGCATGAGAGTGTGTGGATACTGAGTCTCTAGGAAGTTTATAAAGCTGATGCTGGTCATGATCACATGGCCTGAATAGCCAAGTAGTTTAAGTATTTAGAAGGTAGATAGACAAATTATTATGACAGCAGACAATAAAAAGTATGTTTGGATACAGCAAGGGTTTAGGACATATCTCTACCTCTCACAAGGGGTGAATAATGAGATGTCTCATTGATATATTAGGAGTTTATGATATGTGACATCAGCTTCATGTTGGGTGTCTGTTGACTTCAAACCCTTGGTGATGTATCACTGTCTCACAATCATACCACATGCATACTCTATACTAGAGGAAACAATTATTTAATATGATTACTTTAATTAGATTAGCCAAGGAGAAGAAGCATAAATATTAGGGAGAAAAAGCAAATAGGAATCTATTTCAAGGTTTTGTGTTGTGTCTCAGGCACTGATATTATTGTTGGTAAGGAATGACAAGTTTGGGACTGATGTATGAGGAGAACGTTAAAAAATAAAAGCTAAGGAGGCTAAGGAGATAAATCAACCAGTTACAATTCTTGCACAAAAGGATGACCACAAAAAATATTCTGAAAATGCTGCTCAGCATGGGGTTCTAAAGGAAATATGGTTGACAATAGAAAATCATCTCAAAGGCACTGAAAACTTCACTACACCTATACTGAGTGTCCTATGTCCTGTATGAACAATGTTTAGTCAGTCATTTCAGAAGTTCACAGCACTAAATCCAAGTGGAATCTCACAGAAAATCAGCAGGCACAGCTGAGTTTCTCCCATGATTTGTATCTCTAAAATTATCTAACCAAATGAGTCTTCTGGGTAATGCCTTATATACTTTCCAATTTTATTTTTTGTTTGTTTGTTTGTCTGCGTTTTTTTCAGAAAACTGCACTAATTAATGTGATATTATTTACACAATTGCCACATGAAAGATGTGATCATAAGAATGAGATTTGAGGAAATAATTATTTTTCCTTTTGCAGATTTTCATCTTTAAACCTATTTCTTCATTAAATAACTGCAGCCATTAGCTGCATTTACAAACTAAAGAGATTTTTTTTTTTTTTCCCAGTAAGACACTTCATGGTGCACTTCAATTAAATAATTTGATACAGAAGAACAATTAGTGTCTTTTCATGAATAGAAATGTTTTCTGGGTTTTTTTGCCATTCAGTAAGAACACTGCTTGATTGTGATGCTATAATAAAACTAGTCAACTAAGATTTTCTGAATGCAAATCTTATCCTGTCAAAATTTATGATTTTGTAGCTCTTAAACTTTATGTAATTTGAGATACCTTTTTTTTTTCTCCTGATCAAAAAGTAAATAAGACAGTTTGGAATTCTCTTAGTGTTATCTGTCCTAGTAGAGTCAAAACTATGCTCCATTTGTACAGATATTAGATGCATTTTTAGAACATTCTTCAGCTCAATGTCTTCAAATCTAGGTTACATATAACATGGCAATTCCATTATTTCAATTATTTCTGAGTGTAACTAGTACTATCTAGCCAGGAAACTACTTAATTGTTTCTGAAAAAAGGCTACAAGTTGAACTTAGAGACTATTAACCCAAATCCTTTTGAATATGATAGCCTCAGATAATGCAAGTAATTTCTGTGAGCCTACCTGCAAACAACACAATTTTGTAAAAAGACTTTTTTTAAAAATATTATTTGTTAGAACAATAAACTAGGTAATCTTTAAAGAGATAAATACTGAAAAGACAATTTCACAAAGAGTACAATCTTCTTTTAGAGAATCCTCTGTTAGAAATGAGCTAAAACACTGAAGAAACTTTTCAAACCCATGCAAGCAGTGCAAGATTTGTCCTTCCTCTTCTGAATTCATAGGACTGTAGATTTGTAAGGAAAGGACACTCGGGCTTGAAGAACATCATCCTAATTCTGCTTCTTTCCTCCCACATCTGTACAGCTAACTAATGTGGAACTGAGCTTTTAAAATTTCATTAGATTGATCCCTCTGTGCACCAACAAGACCATGGCAGAGTTTATCTCAAGTCGTGTTTCAAGACTAGGTGATCCTTTATTCAAAAAACCCCAACAGTTTTGTAGCCATAATCATTCCTTTCTTCAGCACTTTTTTGCAGACTTTCTCTTCTGAAGAGATATAATTGCAAGTTGCTTTCCCCTGTGCTTGTGCTCTGAGAGTCAGTGCTGTATCACTCTGCTCATCAGCCAAAAGGAGTTAAATAGAATAAAGTTAAGGAAAAAGGGTATTTCAAGATTAGCCCTCCCAGTGTAAATCAGCATGTGGACTTTCACTGGGTCACATGAAAACCTCTCGCTCACATTTAATTTTCCCATCCTGAAGTATTTTTCCTCCTAATGCCAAATATCATAATGCTCTCTGTCAGTGATTTGAAATTATTGTATAAGCTACATATCGGGTACACTATTGTTAATGAAATGCACACAAGATGATGAACAACTTCCTTTTCCTGCTGAAGTCCAGCTGCAACCAGGCCCTGTATCCTTGATGCTGTAAATCAGGCCTTTGTACTCCGGGAGGATTCAATCAGCTGCAGGTGTGGGCTCACCAAAGCCCGCCTGGGATTAGGTAGCAGTATTTGATATGAGATCCCAAACAGCACCAGCAATCTACACACCACATGTGGCCAGTCTTTGGAGAAAGCAAAGGAAAAACGCTGATGAAACATGGCACGGGACCATGGAATGCAATTTCAAACTTCCACATCTGCAGGAAAGAGAGAAGGAAAGTTCCTAACTTTACAATGATGATGTCATTGAGAATACATGATAGTGCAAATGATGTGCCAAGGCTTGCATAAATTTAACCACTTAGGATGCTGCTAACTGCAGGTTGAGTACTTGTGTGTGTTATTTGTTGTTATAAGTGCACTGAAGCTCTGCAAAACAGTGTGCAGCGGTCTGTCAAAGGGTGACTGTTGTGTTGGTGTATCTGTGTTCCAAGCATGGCAGCATAGATGTAGAGTTACCATGACTCTGGTGCTCTGTGCAAAACTAAATCTTTGCTGCAGCTCATTTACTAAACTTTATCACTAAAGAGAGGAGATCTGGTCAAACTTACTCCAGCCTGAAAAGGTGAAGCACCAGCTTTCAATGAGAAACAGCAAAAACTGTTCTGTTCACTCCCAGAGGTTAAAAGTTGTGAGGAGTTTATTTTTAACATATATATCTGAGGGATAAAGAAATGTTAAAACAGGTCTGGTTTTGTTATTACCATAGAGATAAAATATATCGAAAAGAGCATGTCCTTGATTTTTTTTCCTAAAAAAATCTGTTTTCCATTAGCTTATCTTGATAGCTGAAGTTAATCATTATTTTCAACCATATATGATTTAGATATTATGTCATTAATTCATGTACAATCCATCTGAATAATGATTGTGGTTTTCTGCTTTACAAATTCATCTACTTCACTGAAAAACCAAGAGAGTCAAATTCCATGCAACATCTGGTTTCCATTTTATGTAATTGCTATTTTCAGAGTTATAATCATGTGTTATTGTAAGGACCACAGTGTCAATCATGCTGCTAATGGGGAAAATTCGGTGCCTAAATACCTGAGAGAACAAGAAACTGACTTAAACAGGTGCATTTAGACACTTGGGTTTAAATATAATTCTAGCCTACTAATTTAAATAAATCATTTTAAGAAGAACTTATATTCTTTCCATAGCTTTTACTGAACAAAAGTTTAATACGAGCTTTCTACACTATGAGTGTGGGTTTGTTCCCATCAGTTCAAAAAGAGTAGAATTTTATCCCATGCAAGTTCCAGTACCATTAACTCAGTGCAGCCCTAAATCCAGTTTACTTGTCCAGTGTCAGTACACCAGTAACCTCTTTTGCAAATAGGGGTGAAGGGGAGAAAATTTTAGATCTTTTAAGAGTATAAAGTACGTGTCTGCTTTATCACCACAGAAAGGTGCAGAAACCAGACTGATACAGGAAAAACATGTCAATCTGTATTTTCACAAGTAATTACTGCATCAAAATACACTATAAATATATTCTTAGGAGTTGAATTTAGAGTTTTATTGTTAGTAGAATAAAACCCACACATCAACATTCAGAGCACTACAGTGCAAGGTAAAGATATGACAAAAAAGGCTCTCTGATCAATCTTTCTTGTATTGTCACTTTCTTTTTTTTCATAATTTTGTTTATACAAATTCTCAGAGTAGGTTAACTTTCAGTAGCAAAAATCAGTAATTACCTAAAACATCATTAATCTCTGTCTTTGAAAACAAGATGAGAATATCGACAAGTCTTGTAATTCCATCAGGAGAGGACTTGTGTGAAAATTGCCTTTAACAGGAGTAGTAATTTTTTTTTTTTTTTTTTTTTTTTTTTTGTAGGATAAGGAAGTTACTCTCTTTGTCTTGGTGAATTTAGTTTTAAAAATACATTTAGTTTAATAGGTTAAAAAAAAATAATAGTTGTCTCCACTGCGCATAGGATGGTAGATCAAAGGAAAAATCATGGACCTTTACATTAATACCTTCTGAATACACTCATATTTCATCCTACCTCTCCTGCTTGAAATCTTCAGGTACATAGGGATTTAGCTACAGGTTAAGGATGGGTTGTGTTTAAGAGAACTGAGGTTGGGAATGACTTTTCTGACCAGATCCTCTGGTGAAGATTTGAAGCTCAAGATGAAACAAGCTGCCAAGTCAGAAGCTGTGCCTGTTAAGTACCATGAGAGCCTCAGCAGGCACACCCCATCTCTGCTTCCCTGGGGCTTCAGCATTAAATTCTCTGCAGTCACATCTACATAAGTAGTTTTGCATGTATGCACAATCTCAGCTCTGCAGGGTGTGGTTGGATCCTATTCCATCTTGGATAAATGCCTTTGTGCATTTATCCATCTGGTAATTTTATGGCTGCATTAACTGACCTGAAGTAAATTTCTGCATTCGCTGGCATGCGCACATCAGTCAGCCATGATTATAAAGGATGTCTAAGGTGATTTGAAAAGATAAACAACACCATGGCACTTGGGAAATCCTGAGCTGCTGTCTCATCTGAATTGTGGGCAACAGACTATTCCCAGCAGGAACATGCAATTTAATAGTTTCACATTCTCTAGAAAATAATGACCAAGATGAAGGTTCATCAGGACTGCTTGTAGGCAATGTAAAAATGTGAAAATAGACACACTGAATTAGTCTAGAATGTGATGGAATACATTCCAATATATTCTGGGGTATTTTCCTATCAGAGCTAATAAAGTTATATAGGAAATATAAATATACAAATGAAGCATACTAGGGGAGTGATGAGTTAGCACTGGAAACTTGACAGTTTTCATAAGGTGTCCATCAACTGAGGAGTTGTGTTTGTTGCTCTATTTAATATTGCATTTCAGTCCTGAATAAAGTACAAACCTTAGTTCTCTCTTTTTTAAATAGGACACATTGAGCCTGAGGACTTCAAAGCTAACACCCCTGATGATAGGTAAAGCAATAGAACTCAAGATTTATGATTTTTCAAAATCTTACAATTTTGACAGGATGCAGCTTATGATATGCAATGCATAGGGTCAGCAGAAATGCAGGCACACCCTGCATTGCAAATCTCCATGTGAAGCACGAGACATATTACACCAGAGGTAGCTCTTTACTTCTTGGAGTTGACAACAAAATTCCAGGGTCTAATTTCACAGCTATTATTGCATGACTAACTATAACACTGAACTTGTAGGTATGAGCCTTGGTATATTACAGTATTAGCTCTGTTAATAACACAATTTGCAGAACATTGCCTTAAATCAACAGCATTATTCTCATACTTAAATATATAAGCACTTAAATATATAAATGCTTACTGGATTTTTCTCCTTCATAAGGATTATATCCCTCAGTTAAAAGAGTAAACAAGGATAGTTTTCTTTTCTTCCTGAATTTACTTGCTGTTATCATGCAAATCAGCTTTGCATTTGCAAGACTGATGTTTCACCAACATGAATTTTATAATGAAGGAAGAAAAAAATCTTCACATCCAAATACAGCAAAGAAAAATTCCTGTGCAACTCATGACAGTGAAACAGAGCACAACAGATAAGGCATTTTCCATCTCAGACAAGAGTCAGGGAGAAGTAGAATGTATTACAGTTTTCACAGAATTTCAAATTATTAATTGATCCAACAAAAATATTTTTGTTAGACTCCTCTAGAAGTAATATTTGTTGCAAAACACATGACATAAATTATTCATATGGAATTATTTTTGCTACATTACAGTCAACTAAAAGTTGGACAATAAGCAGTAAGAGAGTTTCTTGCCTGTGTAAACATCTTAATTTGTTTTGAGTACAGAATTATATTGCTTCTCAGTTATTGCCAAAGAAGAGTCTCAGTCCATTTCTTGGGACTCATCACTGTGGTACTGCACAAAGACAACATCAGAAATCTAATTTTCATAAATGAGCCTTCAGACAGGAGTTCTAGCACACTATTTTAAAACTGCTTTCAGTAGGTGAGAGTCAGATGTTCTGTTGACTTTAGGCTTTACATTCAGATGATACCCAGAGCAACCATGCTTCATTTGTAACTCACTATATGGTCAGTGGAAGATGAAGATGCTTCTAACCAGGATACCCAAGCTAATACAAGAGATAAACTGAAAATGCTGTGTCCATGAGCTGTTTTAATCATATACTTGAGAGCTCCCTTCTTTGGCCATCACTTGTAAATGTGCTTGGGTTAGGTATCACTTCATTACCCCTTGTTAGCTTATTTAACCTCTACTTGTCCCACTGCAAACTAGATGCCCTAAGTGAATGTTTTGACAGACATCTTGAGACTCATCTTCCAGAAATTCAAGGTGAGATTCACTTATCTAAACTTAGATAAAACATAGGTATTTATCATTATTATAAATGTCCTAAGGTGTTTCACCACCTCCATGAGCCTCTAAAGATATGGGTGTATCCATTTCATGCCCTGTGTTATAGGCAGAACAAGTTGTGTGGTTAGTTTAGATGTATCAGGCCATTTCACACCAGATATATGTCTAAGGCTCTGAATGTTATCCCTGAGATTCAACTCATACTTTATGCAATGTAATAGAACCCACTGTGAAGGGTAGCAAGTACAGTCAGAGAGGCCCGGGCCCAGGTAACTGTTGTGCTCATTTAGGCATCTTGGTCTAGCAGTTGAATTTCACCTATAATATCTCTTCTGTTCTGTAGAAACAATTTAGGTAAAGCCACCATTTATGCCTAGCCACACAAAGAAAATGCTAATCCCAATGCCTAGCTTCTACTGTAGAATTCTCATTGAAGATTTCTCCTAAGACTTTACACTAAGTCTCATCATGCTTACCTTACTCTGAAGGGTCACATTCTTAAAAAGGGGCAACTCAGCTGCCTTATCACAAGTACTGAATGCCATCAGAGATAGTCTCTCACACACCCACATAAGGCCAGTGAGGTCTGACATGGCACTTTCTGGATCAGCAGCAGGAGGCCAGGCAGGATTCCACACTAGACTTGAAAGGACACAAGGTGCCTATTGAGCCATCTGTAACCAAATACCAGCAATGAAGATTCATGGCATTTCTTCTACCCCTGCTCGACACGCTGATGATGTCTTAGCAGAATATTTTCCCCTTTGCATGGAGAAAGAGACATGGAAAATAAAATAATAAATTAAAAGGGGAAAATTTATCCAAGAAAAAAAAAATCTCATATCAGAGACCTGTTCCTAATGGTGAGGTCTACTAGCTACCAGAAAATTTTCCCAAGGGAAATAATTTCAGAACTGTTGGCTAGCTACTTAAACCAAGATAAAACAGTACTCTTAAGAACAAATATTTCTTTAGGGATGATCTTGTACATGCAGGGAAATCAGCATGATGACTTCTTAGCTCTAGTCCAGAGACATTTTCTTTGAGTGTGTAATACCAGGTAATCAATGCAGAGAGTCAGTGTAAAAATTAACTGGCTTAGGAGGATTTTAAAAGTAAACATTGGGAACACAGTTTGAAATATTCATGTTTTCCTCTCATAGTAGGCCAATCTAAATATTATTCCACATGTTATCAAGTAATTCCAAAGCTAAATGTACTCACCCCAAGAAGGGCCATGATCAAAATCTAACGAAGTACTTTTGAAAGGGTTTAGTGTATATAAATTAAAGGTAGCCCAAAGAAAGACGTGATGCCATTATGCCTGTTGGGGGGAAAAAAACCTGAGGAGCACTTGCTCTTGTTAGTTCAGTAAACCAGGTCTGCATGCAAAGCAATCCACCTTGACTCCTC
Organism: Psilopogon haemacephalus; assembly: GCA_013396835.1. Lineage (NCBI taxonomy): Eukaryota > Metazoa > Chordata > Aves > Piciformes > Megalaimidae > Psilopogon > Psilopogon haemacephalus. The sequence goes on along the minus strand of VWZI01017619.1, from coordinate 562,184 downwards.
AAGAAGACTTGATTCACGAGGCACAAGCAGGCCTTGGTACATTGTCTTCTATGCAGAGTACAACAGTCACGGTGGCTTTCATACAAACTGAGAGAGGCAACAGCTTACAAAATGAGGAATGGTAGGATCATGTACTGAAGGTGGAAAATTAGACTTGGTATCATTTTCATGCAGCCTTAGGGACTCATAGAGTGCCCATAACTATTGCATCTTTAACTGTGCAGTGGCTCAGCTCCCAAAAATACAGAACGCAGTGAGAACCTTTCATCTATGCAGCCAGCATGCTTAATCACCACTGCTTTTAAATCCCTCCCACACTTGAGCAGAAGTCTTCATTTCTGAACAATTATTCAAATTTGGATAATAAAGTTCCTCAGCAAAGATCTCTCTGCTCCATATTGAAGCAGGTGGAGATACTCAGTTAGCAACCAGGATTTAGGAGCTGTAGTTTGCAACACAATGCTGACTCCTGGTCCCTGTACTAGGTCTATTCTAGTGTCTAGTTTTAAACAGCTCCTACTTACCTTTCAGGAGTAGGGAATAACTCATTGGGAGTCATTGCATCCCCGCAGAGACTGTAAGAAAATTGAGTGTCTGTATCTCTCGCCTATCTCCAGATAGATATTTATAGACCTTGCACTGCCAGAAATAGATGCCTAGAGGGAATTCTGAACTTGACTCAATGTGAAATAACAAATAACAACAATATGCCTGTCACAAACCAATCATAGCATCACAAAGAGGAAAAAAAATGTTCATAGATTTTATTCATTTTTTAACTGTAAGTACAGTTTTGGCTTTCAGCTAATTAATTACCTCTTTGGATGACATAATTAACAAAAAAAAAATCCCAAGAAATTAAAATCAAAGAGTTTTTATTGTTCTTTTCTGCATCCTATCTATGGTTGTTACTCCACTTTAGTCAGTAATCCCACTGATTAATTTCTCCCAAAGCCTTAACTGTAAATGATTATCTCCTGATAGGCAGATCCCATATTTTAGACAGCAGATCCCAACTTTCAGACACTTCAGCTCTTAAAACTGTTCTTTTAAATTTCCTTCGTATTGTATTTTTGGAACAAAGTTATTGGTAGTGAAAAACGTTTGCTACCAGTTACAATAATTTCATCGGCCCCATAAAAGGAAGAGAAGCTGCTTCAGCAGGAATCATTTATGGATAAAACTTCTAGATACACACACAGCTTCTGCAAGCTGCTGGAAGTCCATCTCTTTTAGTCAATCCAAGATACAGAAGTAGAGGAATATGTGACTTCAGCGTTGCCAACTCTCATAACTTACATCCTGAGTATTATGACAGTCTACCAGGTTTTTTCCCATTAAGTTTCAGCCCATAGAATCATATGATTAAGCAAGTATCATCAGAATTCCTCTGATAAAATCAATACATTCCAGTTTCTAGAATCATAGAATCATAGAATGGTCCAGGTTGGAAGAGACCTCAAAGATCATCCAGTTCCAACCCCCCGCCACAGGCAGGGACACCTCCCACTAGATCAGGTCGCTCAAGACCTCATCCAGGCTGGCCTTGAACACATCTAGGGAGGGAGCAGACACAACCTCCCTGGGCAACCTGTTCCAGTGCCTCACCACCTGCACTGTGAAGAACTTCTTCCTAACATCCCGTTCAAATCTCCCCTCTGCCAATTTAAACCCATTCCCCCTTGTCCTGTCATTACAAGACCTTGTGAACAGTCCCTCCCCAGCCCTCCTGTAGGCCCCCCTCAGATATTGGTAGGCTGCTATAAGGTCTCCCCAAAGTCTTCTCTTCTCCAGGTCTTTCTAGACCAAAAAGCAAGCTAGAAAGAATGAACCAAAAAACCCCAGAGTTTTGAGGTTTGCAGTTGTGATTTTTTTGTGTCCCTTTTTTGATTGTTTCATGATTGGTAAAAATTATGAATGTTGAATGCTGGCAATCTTCTGTTTGTCTCAGCTGCCTGTGAAAGGAAAATGAAGGTACTTACTTTGTGGGTTGTTTTACAGCATGGTAGAATCGAAGTAGGATAATTTAAATGCTGGACCAGTTATTAAATGTATATTATCTAAGGCCACCTGCTTGGCAGATCAAGGCAAAGAGTCCCTACAGAACTATTGAGGATGCTGATTTTTGCACTTCCTTGACTTCAGTATGGTTTTACTTAACTATACACCTGCATAATTGAAATGAATCCAACTGTAAGTGATACTTATGAATGAAAAGATTACACAAAACAAAACAGAAAAAGTTACAGAGTTAACAGGTCCAGAACTAGAGCAGTAAAAATAGCTGATGAACCTTGCCAGCTGTTGAAAAACTGTCTGTAGGATTAGTTCCTTTGTTCTTCTCTAATAATAGTTTTGGTTTATGTTTCTTTTTTCCCCCTCTTCTTTTCCTTTACTTTTACTGTTTTGATTTTGCTTTGATGTTGAAAACATCCACAGCTGCAATACAAAAATTATTGTTCCTACTTTCATATACAAAGTTCATGCACTCAGAGGCAACTTTCTTCACATATACACATCACATGCAAATGTATGCTCACACATGTAAATATATATTTGTACCAACACACACAAACTATATGTTGTTAATGCATCCTAATGTCAAATGATTACTAATAAAAAGGAATTAAGTTTTGTCTAACAAAAAGGGGAAAAATGTAAACTTGAATATCCTTTTAATTGCAAAGATCTAACAGGTAAATGCAGAAAATGCAAGTCCTCTCTGAACATTTCATATCCCTATATAGATATTACTCTTTTTAAGATTGTATTTAAATAGTACATTTGCAACAGATATGCTGAATATCCTAGAGAAACTTTTACCCTTTTCATAGTCCCATAAAAGTGACACCAGCCCACATCAGCAACGATGTAAAGATTACAGAAATCATACTTTTCAGATGCTCAGTACCAAGCAACAGAGTCCCTCCCATCCAGCTTAAACTAATATAGCTCCTCATATGCAGAAAAGATAAGGTAGACTCTCCAGAGTGCTCTAAAGTCTAATGGTCTGAGCATATTGAGAGCATAAGGTTGCAGAGTGACTTCCAAGTGCCAGAACTCTTCTAAAAGCTGTTCAACTCCATTCTTAAATGAGCCTCCTGTGATGTTAGTAGATGTAATTACTCCTTTTTTGATGAGAGGAAAGAGAAGAGCTGGGAAATGTAAATGAATTATTGAAGGTGACACAGGAAATCTGTGAGGAGCTGCAAATTGAACCCAGGTCTTCCAACTCCCAATTCAGTCTTTATATCAATCACAAAACCTTCCTTCCTCCACTAGATATTTAAAAATAAAAGCTTCTATAAGTTGACAAAGAGTTTCTTTATTCATGCATCAAACTGGATGCCTGCAGTGAATGTATTCCATTTGAATTTTGCTCAATTTACTATATAGTCCAAATTATAACTCTCTCATAAATAACAAATATGATAACAAATCCTAATTTCTGGAGTACAACTTAGGAAAAGTTGCAGAACAATGCATCATGCCAATTCAGGTTGAAGAATCTCTTTCTCAGATGGGTCAGGCATTAATCCAAGCAAACCTAGATCATCGATGCAACTTCTTCTATTGAAATTGTAATATAACTACACAAGAGAACAGGAGCAGAGGTCAAGATTTTAAAATTCTGTTTCTAATTACTCTACAACATTAACATTTTCATTCAGGATCTCAAAGCATTTTATATTTGCAAGATAATAAAAATACACAGGGGCCTACTTTACAGAGTTTAAATTTGAAAATATGAAATTATAACCTACCACAGACAAGGCCTTTATAATTTATGATGGATGCACGGGAGCCATTTCAAACATGAGACCACAGAACTGAACTAAAAAACTAGAGCTAAATCTCTACCTAAATATTGCCTTCTAGAAAGATATAAGCATCTCTGAAGTATTTATATCTGTGCATGCAATAAAGTTATATGTGTATAAATATATAGATAAAAATTCAGAAACAGAATTAAGAACAGTGTCGAAATGCACTTACACGTGTTGAAAATACTACAGTCTTCTCAAATTGATAGAAATTGATACCATTTGTTCACCTTACCAAGAATATTAGAAGAAATTGTTCCAGGCATCTGATTAAAGAAATAAAAAATTGAGGTGACAGGAAGATAGCTAGTAGCAGCAACATCTTATTTGAAGTTATTGACTATTTCACTATTTCTCGTCTAAAGGATGCCCAGTTCTTTTTACACTGCCAGCATCCAGAATCAGCTGTCCTTCCTTTCATCCTGTCTGCTTCCTTCAAAGGCTTCCCATTCCTGCTGAAAACATTTTGCAATGTTGAGTTGTGCAGAAAATCTGCAACAGGAAACAGCTGGCTTTGGCAGCTGGCAGGCACAGGGCAGCAAGCAAAGTGAGGCTTGGGTTCCAGCACTGAGGCTCCCTGTGACCCAGCATGTCCTGTGGCTTCAAGTTATTATGTGGTGAACTCTACCGAGAAACAGTAGCATGGCCATCAAGGGAGGAAGAGACCTGCTGTGAAACAATGCTGACCTCTGACAGGTGGTGTAGACCACAAAGTAAGAAGGGAAAAATAGTCTCTAATTTCTACCAAAGCTCTGTCACAAGTGTAGATGGTTGGAGATATGGTTTTTCAGTGCATTTTCACTGCACTCTACAAGCACTTTGTTCATGATTTGGTATACAGTGGGAAGCAATATTTATGATATTTGTTGGAGGGGAGACTAATTTGTAGCTGGAGCCATTGTCATCTCAACAACAACAGCTTCAACTTCCTCTTGAATTCTAGTGTGCCTGAAGAAAACAAACAAATCTCATGTTGTCTGCAGCTCTTCCTTCCCCAAGGAGGGGACCTGATGGGGGAAAATCAGCTGCTCTCTCTCTCTGTTGAGGACTGAACAGCATTTTTACAGAAAGGACAAAAGGACAGGAAAAGCTCAACTTCCCAGGAAGTACAGTTTTAATCTCTGGACTTCTGGATCCCGACTGTCCTCCACCAGCCCACTTCTGCTAAACTGGAGAAATAAAGGGATCCTAAGATGGACAACCTTATTTTGAATGGAGAAACTGATGCAGAAGAGAAAGATGTCTGTTTTCAGCATCTCCAATATGGTAAAAAAATGTTGTTGGGAAAACAGAAGAACTATGGATACATGCCTTTGGAAGAGAAAAACCACTCTGTGGAAGGAAGAGACAGAGACAGAACTTATGACACTAGAAATTCTAGGAAGGCTCTAGGAAAGAGGCACTGAACCATCTTGTCTTATTCATGTGTGGAACCTGGGACTCTTAAGGCCACACTCTAGAGGACCAAGGTGCTCTGGGTATGGAAAGGGATGGGAAAAGTTCTAAAGATTAAAGACAGAACAAATAATTCAATGTAGTCTTTTTTAAATAAATCAAATTATATGTAAACATACTTTTGGAATTAATCTTGGAGTTTCGTAAATCAGGCTTCTGATTTTTGATCCTTTCAGATTGTCAATACTGTATGCAGTGCACAACCACAGATGTGCTACAACTTTTTGTATGGGCACAAAGAAGAACAGAATGAGCAAAGCAAAAGGCAGCAGTTGAACAGATAATCAGATTCACATGAGAATCAAAATTTAATAATTTTAGTTGAAATAGATTGCATGAAGGTTTTGTATTTATGATCAGAGTTGATCCCAAATCCATGGTCACTACGGCGTTAGTGTCCAAGCCAGAATGATCTGGAATGATTTATGCTTTGTCTCCTTGTTTGCACTGTTTTCCATTTCATCCCTGTGCAGATGAATAGAAGGAAAATGAGATCTGTGAAATTACTAGGTCTGAACAACCAGAATACCATGACTGGAGTATACAACAATGTATATTCATCTGGTATGCAGTCCACATTTACAAAATTTTCTTGTCTGAGATTTCCTACAAATACAGTAGCGAAGCAACTCTGAGGAAACATGTAGGGCTTTTATACTGGCTTTCTGTGAAGAAGTAGTTTAAACAGGTAAGTAGAAGAACAACACAGTGAAAATAAGTAAGCAAATAAAACNGAAAAAAAAAAACCCAAAAAAACCCCCAAAAAAACCCAAACTCAAAAACTTACAATATTTTCCAAGCTAGCCAGAAGGCAACAGACAATAGGTGATGATTTGGCACAAGCCATTGGCTAATATCACCAGGTGGCCTTTTGCTAGTTGTTTGACCTTTTTGTGCCTTTGCAACTTCAGCTGGAAATAAAAGCAAGACTTCATTGGAAACCAGACATTGAGCGTAAGCTGTGGTTTCCTAGATAAATAAATTACAAAAGAAAGTTTTACAGGAGTCACACGGCCAGCGTCTAGCACTTTGAACAGACAATGGGTAACAAAAACCTTATGTGGGAATACTGTGCGGCAACACTGCTGTACTACAGATTCCCCACCCAAATTTGTGAATAATCTAAACAACCTTTAATTTTGAGCCTTTGAGATGACAGTGAGCCAAAATAGGATCCCCTTGGGGCAGTAGGCTGTCACAGCAGCATTACTACTATTTGTACTGAGATATTTCAGTGTTAAACTAAAATTTGATGGCAGAAATAGAGAGAAATGTGTCTCTTCACACCATAAACAAGCATAAATATGATTGGCTCTAGTTTTCTTTGTATAGCACTAGTTCCTACTAATTAATTATTCCATTGAGTTCAATGAGATTTTCCATATAGTATGTAATATGACAAATTAAAGGATGACCTCGAAGTGGCCAGTGATTGAGATTTTGAGCATTTTCCCCAAATTTGGTAATGTAAATAATTGTTTGAGTGAATGGAAAGCATTGCCCAAGGGACTTGGGAAAGCAGAAAGAGGATGATGCTTCAAGATCTCATCTGAGTAACTTATCTTGCAGACTTGACCTACAGACAATTCATTTTACCTTTCATATTATCAGTCTTTTAAAAATCTATCATGTCTGATGAGATCTACTTTAATGATCAGTCTCAGAATTCTTGTTACCATAAGGGCATTTCCAGTTTTGATATGGTTAGTCATTTCATTTTTTACTCAAACTGATATTTGAACCTGAATAATTCAAAATAATTTGCTTTTTTTTTTTTTTTTTTAAACTCAAAAACTTGTGGAACTCAGATCAGTGTTACCACGGAAGAAATATGATGTGTTCAGATTATCTTGACTTTGTTTGTAGTAAGAGTGTAATATAAACCAAGCTGCTAATTATTCTTGGTACACCATAGAATTTTGTACTTTTTTTCTACCTTTGACTTCTACTACTAATTATCAATATACTGGATTCCACTGTGGGTCTACTTGCTTCACAGTTAATTAATTGATATACAACATCACATGCATGACATACGGGAACCTACAACCTATATGTCTGCCTGGTCAAATGCTTTCTCACAATCACCACGAAGACACTTCTGTCACAATGGTGACACATGCTGGTAGCTCACCTGATCTCTCACTTTACCATGATACCTTTCCCTCCCATGTAGTTTGCATCAAATCCTGGTTCTGTTTTATTTCTTCTTTCTCACATCAGGACTTCTCTGTGGGATGCCCCTGGCAGAAAGAAGGTGACTGTCAGCTGTGGTGAGCTGCTTTCTTAACGGCAATCTTACTGTTTGTCAATTAGCATTTAGCTGCTTCAGAATTCTGAATTATTTCCACTCTGGTCAGATCTAGATAGTGTTGCCAGCAGACACAGATGAGGCTGTCAAGAAAATCTGAAGTGCTGATATGGCCACGTGCAGACTATGATTCAGAGCAGAGAACTGTCTTTTGTAGATCTGCTGACAGTTCAGCCACCAAGAAAGCTGTGACTGGCCTTATGCAACAGTAATATTTATGTGACCTACATGACTAGGAATGAGACAGAAGACCTCTAGACTATTAGAGTACAGACACTAATTCAAAGGGATTTTAACTGATGAATCAGCTTGTACAAGGGTGTGTTTGTTTCAGCTTATCTGCAGCATCAAGAGGTGGTGAGATAAAGCTGGGGGAAGGGGGGAAAGGTGGTAGGGGGGTTTGGTTATCCTCTCTTGGGGATTTTGGTCTCCAGGAGGGGTGTGATGTGTATATTACCCTTTTTACTGTATATTTCTGTAAATATCTGTTATATCTTGTAAATATTTGCTTGTATATTTGCATTGCTGTAAATATAAAGCTTCATTTATTAACTTCCAGTGTGTTTTTCTGAGTTTTAGCTGGGGTTTAAAAAGGTGGGGGGGGCAGGTCACTGCAAACCCACTACAAAGGGTGAAACATAAGAAAGATCATTCATAATTCCAAAATACTTGCAAGTGAGTTGCATAGGAAGAAAGATACTGGAATAATACCTCAAAAATTGTGCTCTAGATTACTAGGATCTTGTCAGAAGCAGATATTGCACCATAGGTAGCACTTGCTGTAGTCTGTTGCTGTAATCTTGCTTGCCTTCTTCCCTCTTACACTCACCTCAATTCATTTGCTGTCTGGGGAACAGATAGTAGAGACAGTTCTTGCTGTGAGTGGTCCTTACCCTGGCTGCAGATATGGCTGCAGAAAAAGTGGTTTCTTAATATACACAGAGTTCTTGACCTAATTGCTTTCAAGAGATGATTATAATGCAGCTCTCAGAGAGTTTGTGAGTGAGCTGCATTCCAGACTGCTGGCTATCTATTGTTTTCCTCCTTGCTGTGTGAAAAGAACAATTCTGTATATAAAAACCCTTTTGGGAGAAACATGTTTTTTTTCTCCAACAGTGCGCAGATGGCCCACAGATTTTGTGCATCATTTGTAAATTATTTCAAAGTCTATTTATCTATTCCAAAGAGATTACTGGAATCTACATCTGCATTTTCATGTAATTGTTTCCATGTCACACGAATGAGGCATAAGAGGGTTACAAAGGAAAGATGATCACCTATAGTATAACTGGCTGACATCTGCAAGAATATGGGGAACTTATCTACTAACCTCTTTCTTACTATACGTCTTTCTTTAGTCTCTATTACTTTTTTATTAAAAAATCAGTAGAGAACAAGAAATAATTATTACTGAAAAAAAAATCTCAAACTCACAGAAATTAGGAGAGCAGGGATGTCAAGAAGTTATTTAGTCAGATCCCTGATGGCAAAACAAGATCAATTCTTCTTAAAAGAACCCTGACAGACGTTTGTTTATCTTGTTCTAGCAAACCACAAAAGAAAATGTGAACATTTTATCAATTACCAAAAGAAAAAAAGAAGGAGGAACTGTGAAGTGTTATGAACTCTAAGATGTTTAATCTCAGATGCAAATCTAGCCTTTATTAGAATGTAGAATAACAGGAAACTTCCATATCATCACAATTATAATAACTAATGACCACAATAATCTGGCTCTTACTTCAGTGTTGACTAAGCTACTTGTCAGTGGAGACAAAAAAGATACTAAGCCTTCTTTAGTTCTTGAGATGAAGAAGAAATTTACAGGATCTTTTGAGACGTGACTTCAGAGGTAGGCCAAAGGCAGATTAATAAGTGTATGTAAAATAATTATGAATATCCACATGGTATCAGGTGGCCTCTAGGGTGGTCTTGTATAAGCCAATGCCACAAGGCTGTTTTGAAGGAAGTATAAGGACTACGTGGTTGAGGTCAACAAATGAAATCTGAGGTCAAAGAATGACTTGAATTAAGAGAGAATAGAAGCCTTCTGGGAAGACCAGGTAAACAGTGTTTTTTCAAGAAGCTGTCTAACTTAAATTATTTTTTTCAACCATACTGCCATGCAAACTGAACAGATCTCAGCTCAGTCAGACTGGATAATTCAATACAGCTCACAAAGGGAAAGAAAATATCTTATGAGGGAAAGAGAATGGAGATGGTCTCCATGCTGTTGATAAAGTCGTTATGCAAGTCGGTAGGAGGAAGATTAAGTCTTTACAAGTAGTAATAATATTTAATTCTGCATCTTAAAGGATCTACTAATTGAAAACCATTGTATAGTTGTATCATAATACTTGGTAGAAACCATTTGACCAACTTTGGAAAAGAACTGAGATCCTCAGTAATACTATACAGTTCTACCTAAACATTAATTTTCTGAAGGTTTCTGAAGGGGAAGGAGGGGGAGGGAAGAAGTTTGCATAAAGACCAGCTTCTATGAATGGGAACACAGATACCACATCCTGCTTATTGAGGGATAAATAAGGTCAACTGGATTTTCGTTGAGGATTTCATTTGAATTACTGGAAGGACACTGTGGTCTCAATATAATCCAAGACACTGGAAAAACAGAGTCCTAAAAAGCTAAAACATAATACAAAAGGCTTCCTATTATTAAAAAAAAAAAAAAAAAAAAAAAAAGAAAAAAAAAAAAAAAAAAAAAAAAAGCTCCCATTATTAAAAAAAAAAAAAAAAAAAAAAAAAAAAAAAAAAAAAAAAAAGCCATAAATTTAGTTTAAAAATGTTGGCATATTTTTGGCTTTTCCATGGCTCTTGAGTACAAGGAATATGAATGGCAAGGAAGCACAGTACTGCAAAGAAATTAAGGAGATGCTCTTTACATCATCCTAGCAGTATAAGAGACAATGAATTGCACAGGCTGACATCTGTGTCTTCGAATCCTATCTAAAGTTTAAGGAACTAAAATTATAACTACTAATAATGTTCAGTTTTCCTGTCTCCATAAGTGGAGTGCAGCTTTACTGGATTTACAGGTAACAGGTAATGCATCTCTACCTCTCAGTGCCCTTAATTCTCACATTACCCCTTCTGGGCAATGAAATGTTTGTCTAACCTAACTCTGCACTTGGCATGTGATTATTGGAGACCAAAGTAATGAAACTCCGTATACATCACCTTAGAACAGCCAACGTTATTTTCTGTACTTAAATCTCTGTTAAATATTTCTGAAAATGTACTTCACAAAGTAAAATAGTTGAAGACTGTTTCAAATAGAGTTTGAATTTTCTTTTATTTCGGGTATTTTATGGTGTTTATGGGGGTTCTTGAGACTGCTTTTCCATGTACATTAATTTTCCTTGTCCTGTTCCTTGCTTATGCAAATGCAAAAAAAAAAAAAAAAGTCAGGCCTAAAATGAAAAGAAAAATAAAATAAAAAGAGAGAAAATAAAAATTATCTCAAGGGGCTTATCTCACAGAGAGAAAAATGTATGATTCACAGATTTATTTATACTTTGCATCTGTGTGTGTCTTTAGAAGAATTACATCGTAATCATAAATATTCATAGTGATATATGTTTAGTGTTTAGCAGGTAGTTTGCAAACACTCCAACTTTCCCTCTTGGGCATGTATTCTGCTTTGCTCTGAGAGGCCCAGATTCTTTATTAAGGCTGTTACACTCTCCTGTCATACAGATGAATCACTCTGGTCTGTCACCAGCTCAGAGGCCATAAGAGACTCTGGAATGTTCTAAAATTGTACAAATGGAATTTGTTTAGGCTGTTTTTGTTAGAAATGTTTGTGAATGTTAAGCATTCAGACCTCTAAAGCTACTGAACCAATTTATTTCAAACTTGGCTTGAACTTGAACACTCAATGGGACAATTTTATTGTCATAGTAGCTGTGAAAGACATATTTCTAATGCTTTTAACTAAAGAAAAATGGGTTTGAACAGATGTCCCCCAAACATTTGCTTGTGGGTTTAGGTCAAAGCTGAACATTCCAGTTTGGTAAGAACTAATTTATTTGAAAAGACAAGGAAGATGAATTCTGTACCTGAACCAAAACAGACAAGACTGGACAATTCCTAGATCATTAATTTAGCACTGGCATTGACATTGTAAAGGACTACAAGAAACTCTTTTTGTGAATTCTGAGCAATTTGATGGATGGTCTGCTATGGGTTGTTTTCTGGGGTTTGTTTCTTTCCTTCCACCTTCAGTGGTCTTTTTCTATAGACCTCTTGTAAGAGTCAGTGTTTCTGCAGAAGGTCCTTAGGTTTATGTCCCTAGCTGCCTCAGCACAGTACCCTACAGTCTGCAACTTGTGTTCATTTGGCTTTGACCATATAAAACTGGATTTCACTTGATGTTGGTCTCTCCCAAAAGAATAAAGTTAGTATTTCCACCTCTGGTATGCTTTTTTACCTTTATTATTCAATATTATGAAGCACACCTTACAAATGGGCTCAAGACACACAGATCTTAAGGAAAGCATGCTTAGGGCATGGCCAGGAATGAAGGGAATGATTGTAGGATCCCATGGGGTCACCTCTTCATGGAAGAGAAATTGATGCAGTTCCACCCATAGGCAAAATCAGTTTCAAGGAAGCGGGATGATGAAATTTGATCCTCTTAGGAATCTAATTCAAGAGAAATTAGTATAGGGTCCAGCAAAGTTTTCACTGTGAATTTGGAAAATTCTTATTCTGCTATTTTAAAGTATTCTGTCATAGTACAAATGCTTAGGATTTAGAAATGCTAATTACACAGTGATTCTATAAAAACTTGGCATAGAACAGGAAAATAAGTGGGCAATATAATTGTGCAATATTTTTACCGTGATCCTTCTCATGCTTTTATGCTGTCTCATATGTACTTTCAAAATGCACATTGTGCCTACGTTCTCTTCTTCAGACATTTTATATCACTATTTAATGGTTGGAGTTCATAATATTAAGTCTTTCCCAACCAAAACTATGCTATGATTCTATGACTCTAATTTCCTTGACTATAATTTCCTTGACTATAAATGTTTTATGTTAGTATTACATGACACCAAATCTTTCTAACTCTTGCATGTTGGATCAGAGAGCTATTAAGGTGCCTCTGGAACAGGTCCGGAACACTGATAAATGTCAAATCTCATCCACAGTTACATCTTTCAAAAGGATATTCTGGTCTGATCTTTATTCACTATCAAGAAAAGCCCTCACTGATCAGCACCTGAACATAAAGCAGTGGACTGAATCTTTCCTCTGCAGAAAGGACTATGTTTTAAAAGTTGTTTTACAAGACTGGACAATATCCAGCACAAGTCCTTCTCACTGAGATTTAAAAATTCTCTTCACCTTTGCCTTTGGACACACATGAAGAGGAAGTGATTTTTATTAAATTTTTGTGGTTAGGACCACTGAAGAAAAATATGGGCCTTTTCTTTCAGCTATTTAGGTCCAGACCTAATGCCTATAACTGTAAACCAACGTGTGAATTTTTCAGTACTCACACTTATTAAGTTGAATGACTAATTCCAGCACCTGTCTGAAATAAAAACTATCAAATGTTTAATGCATATCTGGCTTCCTTTACATCACTGAAAGGAATGCTGAGGCCTAATCTAATTATAGAACCTGTCATTAGGCAGGTTCTAAATCCCAAAGCATTTTTTAAAAAATTGTGTGGTGTATTACATTTCCCTAGACTGAATGCACATAGCTTTGAGCAAGTTTGTGGCTTCTTCTTTTCCATATAAAGATCTTTTGCTAATGAAGATCTCATTAACTGGAGGCACTAACACAGCTGAGTGAATACCAATTTTCTGACCCTTTATGGGAGACTGCATGCCAAGAAATTTTTCCACAACACACTGATTTTCTGGACGAAATCACAGAAAGGAAGGCAGTAGCACTAACAATGGGATTATCAGTCAGGCGTGTACAGAACACATCTAAAAGTTTCAATTAAATGTAAGTACAATATCAATTTTAGTTAAGCACTGATTAATTTAAAATAGACCTACATATGCATATTCTTCCTTAATAATGCAACTACCATGAAAAAAAAAGAAAAAAATCCTTCCAAGAAAAAAGAACCAAGCACACATTAATCCACTCAGTTTCATTTCTGTGCTTGAATTCACCACTTCTATAATCTGCATTTTAAAAATGAATCCCTGATGCCAACTCCTTGTCCATTTCAGAAATATTCTGGGGGAAAAAAAAAAAAAGAAAACAAACCCACAATTAGGAGTTTATCCTTTTTCATGGGCTTCACACATGTTTGTGCACATTCATCCTTGCAAGCAGCCCTGTTGAAGTGTCTGTGACATAACTGAGTAATGTAGTCTCAAGTTAGATGAATAAGTGGTGCCAGAATGAAAATCCATAACCCGAATGGCCATGAATGCTACTCTTTAAAGAGCTTTCAAAAAAAATATGTATCTAGATTACTTCATATGAACATTTACTGCAAAGTGCACACATTTGTGCTTTTCTTACATGTTCCCAAAGATATTTTCAAGCATTTTCTCAGCATTTTCTGGACTCTTAGCTACTACAGCCACATGGCCATTAGTAATGGGTAATTTGACTTCTTGGATTCACTACAGAGATAAAAATAGAACATGTGGCTGATACGTAAGGAAGCAGATACTCCAGCATATTTGTGTTATTTTAGAGGGTCAGCAACAGCATGGTATAAATTAAGCAACAAAACTTTACTTGCATCCCAAGTTTTGTTAGGAGTCTTTCCATATTTTTTGGCACAATTAATAATCAGTAAAGGAAGAAACTGGTAGCCCATTAGAAGCTTAATCAATAAGTGACACTATTTCTCACGCCAGGAACAAAGCAATCAGTTACTAGCAAACAGCAGCCACAACAGCTGGTAGGGAACATGGGATAAGAGTAGTGCTGAATAAGCCTAGGGTAAATGAAATGTATCTTTGATAGAAATCGTATGTCAGGCCTTCACTGATGAAGCGGCACTATTTCCCATACTTCATACTAATGAAAAACAGTCCTCATGTCTTCCGGGAAAAGCTGCTTTTTTTTCACCAAAATATTTTGGTTTAATTTTGTTATTTCTACAGATATTTTCTGGAAGACAAAAAAAAAAAAAATCACTGTTAATTATCTTCAACAGTTTCCTATTTATAGCTAAGACCATTTCTCCATC
>VWZI01017619.1:533141-547345 GCA_013396835.1 Psilopogon haemacephalus | reverse complement strand
TTGCATGCAAAAAAAAAAAAAAAATTCAATCACTGTTTAATGAAAATTACTAGAAAGTAATTATATTTTTCTGCCAGTTCAGGTGCCTAAAAATTATTTGTAAAGAAGCTGCTTTAGTACTGCCTAAAATCAATGTTCTTTTCTTTACATACCTATTGTATTCTTTTAATTTTGATTCCCAAATGCAAGAGTTGGGGTCTAACATACCCATTTTGAAAAATGTGACTTGTGTTTACAGTTCAGCTATAACTGTCAATTTGACAAACTGCCTTAGTTCATGACAAGTTCAAACAAACCACAATTGTTCTTTCTCAGTCTAATCAGCAGATAATGTAAATAATATGGCCTACAAATTGGGTAACACTTAGGTATCAGTCAACTCAGGTTCTGGACATAGCCAGCGATGAGAGAGATATGCAACTTCCAACCTTCTGAAAGTGTCTACTTTTTCCATGGAGGAAGCACATGTCATATTCAGGAATGTAAATCTAAGTGATCAGATCCCAGGCTGAGGGATTCGTGTCTCCACATTACCTGTAAAAGGTGCTTGGAGCAACTCTGATCTTCTTGAGTATTTGCATTAAATGGCCCAAAAAGCTGTCAAAACTCACATTCTGATCATGAATACACCTTTTCTGGACTAGAAGTTCCTTTTTCCTGGAAAGTTGAAACCATTTTAGTAGATTAAGCTGTACATTTCATGATGGTCTCAAATAAGTACTTTGTGCACTGAGGTTCAAAGTATGATAAACCTTATAACATCTGTCACTAAAACAAGCAGAGTAAATGATGGATGAAAAAATTCAGTGTCATCTTTAAAGGGGTAGGTTTGAATCTTGCCTAGCTCCCTGTAGCACCAGAATCAGTCTATTGATGCTATTAATATAAAAGATGTCAGGGTAAAACAGAGGATAAAACACCAAGGAACTCAGAAGCCATCATCTCTATCTATTGGGGTGAGATAGAAGGCAGCTGACCTTGGATCTCATGGATTGAGGAAGAGGCCCCTGGCATGGACCTCTGATTCTCATAACATGGCAGTTAACTCCCACAGAGTAAGAAATAGAGAAACATCTGGGTTAGAGAATAACAACTTGTCATGAATATTAATGATGGGTTTGTCCTTGATTGTATCAGCCAATTAGCAAGCTTCTTGATGAACAGTATAAAAGCGTTGAGCTGTCCCTAATAAAGTGAACAATGCTTCAATCACATCTGATTCAGCAGTATTGATTCCAGCTCCCTCGTAATATCTGTCTGACCAGCTTTAAGTTGGGCCATGTCAGTAGGATTAATTGAAAGTTATTAAAATCTTCTACATCCATACGTGTTTATCAGCCTCCATGACAATAGCAGAAATTCTTCATCAGTCTGAAAGCAGAATGTAAATCTCAAAATGACAATGTCTAAAAATGGAAAAAAGAACAAGCTGCAACTCCTTCATTTGGTCTGAGTTCTGTTCTGCTCCTACAACAGGTATTAAAGATATATCTTAAAAAAAAAAAAATAGCAAATACTCATATATCTCCAGTGATGTTTCTCAAGATCATTTATGGATGGGCTGCAATTCCATAAACGACAGCTTCCTTAAGGAATTCAGAGTTTGTAGTATACTTAATGTTAAAAATCTTTAATCTTAATCAAATAGCCATTACATGATGTCA
Source organism: Psilopogon haemacephalus (assembly GCA_013396835.1). NCBI lineage: Eukaryota > Metazoa > Chordata > Aves > Piciformes > Megalaimidae > Psilopogon > Psilopogon haemacephalus. Next base: position 545,681 of record VWZI01017619.1, on the reverse strand, counting down.
CTGCCAGGTGGAATTAAGTTGGATGATGAGGTATGTTTAGAATTTGCTAATGGTTTCATTCCTATTTCCCCCACATTTTTGACAGAAATCTCGACTGCCATTCCAGCTTTGGACATCAGAATGAAAAAAACCCTTCTTTCACACATTACACAGAAGATGAATAAATAGTTGAAGTAACTGTGTCAGACGACAAAAGATTTTTTTTTTACACCTCTACTTCTAACAACCAGATTCTGTCATGAGCACCATTTTAATGCAAATTTAGGTGCTTTTAGAAAGAAATATTAGGAAAAAAATCTGTCCTCAACCATGAAAATATCTAAATAGAATGAGGAGACACAGTCTCAAGTTGTGCCAGGGTAGTTATAGGCTGAATATTAGGAGGAAGTTCTTCACAGAGAGTGTGACTTGCCATTGGAATGGGCTGCCCAGGGAGGTGGTGGAGTCACCATCCCTGGAGGTATTCAAGAAAGGACTGGATGGAACACTTAGTGCCATGCTCTAGTTGATTGGATAGGGCTGGGTGTTAGGTTGGACTGGATGATCTTGGAGGTTTCTTCCAACCTGGTCTATTCTATTCTATTCTATTCTATTCTATTCTATTCTATTCTATTCTATTCTATTCTATTCTATTCTATTCTATTCTAGTCTAGTCTAGTCTAGTCTAGTCTAGTCTAGTCTAGTCTAGTCTAGTCTAGTCTAGTCTAGTCTAGTTTAGTCTGGTCTAGTCTAGGCTTGTCTAGTCATTTCTTGTCTATTCTATTCTAGTCTATTCTAAACAAAAGCCACCAAATCCTTGTCATATGCTGAGTATTCCACAGCTAAAAGGCAACCAGGTGGAACATGCAATGCATTTCACCAAACTGCTGGGCTTGCATGTTAAGAGATTTGTCATTGCTCTGCTAATAAAAGTAAAAAGGATGTTCATAAATCTGTATCAATGAACTAACATTTCGGCCCCACAGACACGATACCCTGACATCAAGATGTATGGGTTGCAGCAAGTGTTACATCCCCAGAAGTGTTTTAAAGCTCAAATCTGCCTGTACTCTTTTTTGTATTGTAAATCTGTGATCCTGACATAAGCACCTCCTGTTGCAGGAGAAGGGAGTGGGGCTCAGAATGGCAGCCAGCAGGATGCTGGGAGACTTCTGGACCTTTAATGACTTGCAAATCAAAAGCATGAAAATCAAACTACACTTCTCAAACGGTTTTCCCATTCAGGCTTGGTAGTCTACATCATTTTCTCCTATAGCATTCCTGTTACTCTCCATACCAATGTCAGACGTTTCAGTGCATTTTTTAGCATGGAGAGAAGGGGGTAGGCTGAGAGAAGGGATCTGGCCAATGATCTCAAAGCATATGTTTTTGATTCTAATAAGATTATGGATACCAAAGGAATAAAAATGGAAATCACTACTGCCAAGATATGAAAGAAAGTTTGCATAGTAAAATAATTTAAACCCTAACATTTGGACCCAATAAGGCTAACAGAACGTTTATTCCATATTTTTGGAAAGTATGCTTTTTCTGCACATTAAGTGGTACCAATAAAAAATAATGATTCTCACTCAGTTTATTTCTATAAATTATATTGTTTTATAGTTTTCCAGGGCATGGTTATGTGTCAGATTCTATGGCAAACACCTGGGTGTAAAATGCAATAAGCTTGTTACTTCCAGTGGGGGTTGTGGGGAGGAGAATAACAGCCTTCCATTCTCTCCAAAATGTACCTATTTCCAAGAAAATTGCATTGCATTGCAGCTCATCTGAAGATAGCCAAATTCTTTTTCACGCTTTAGGAATTATCATTTACATCTCCTTTTGACTTGCTATTGATATAAAACTGAACCCTTCAGGAACTTGGAACCATGTACACCAACAGCTTCAGACATGAACATGAGTTTGGTGCTCTCTGCCCAGTGCTTAATGGATGTCTGCCCATATCACAGTTTCTCCTCTCAATTTAGCATAGGTCAGTGTACATAGAACACAATGCAATACATTTATGATTTTTTAAGAAGTTAAGAATGTTAGAAATATTTCGTGCATTTCAAACATTATGATGTTACAAATACTAGTACTCTGAGACTATGGATAGGCTACAGCTCAAATAGCCCTTACAGCACCAAGCTGCCCCCTTTTATGAATGTACTATAATTACATCTGGTTGGAAATGTTCCATCAAAACTTTTTTTTTCTTTCTTTCTTTTTTTTTTTTTTTTAAAGTTTTCTGTGGGAAAATGTCACTTTTTTTTCCAGAAATGCTTCAATTTTCCATAGGGAAAACGTAATCAAAATACATACTTTTGGGTCAAGTCAATTGAATCCTAAATATTTTATCTTGTCAAGCTGAATAAAAACACTTCCTGTTGGATCAGCATGATATTAATGCGTATATACCAGAACTGCTGTGGTGCATCACGGAACTTGCAGCTTAGACCAACTTCTCTGCTGCAGGACATACACAGAGCAGTCCCCCTCTTGCCAAATTCTCTACCATAGTGAAAGTGCTAACACAAGACTGCACAGCATGAGCGCAACAAGACCCGGTAGTCATCTGAAACTGAAACAAAATGTGACATTCATTTCATTAGCCATCTATGAATTTGTCATGGTATCTAACCACTCTGGCTAAAAGCTCTTTTTTAAAAGAGAATAAATGCTTCCAAAACACACTTTGTTCTCTCCAAAGATGGATATTTAAGATAGGTAACATTGAACAAGAATTCATTTTTGCTGCCTTTCTCCATTGATAAATGATGGAGCACACATACTCACCTTAAAATACTGAAATTAATTTTGTTGAAAGCAGTGAGATGATAGCCTTCCCAATCAGCTTTGCCTTTCTTGAGGAAACATGCACTTTCAGTTAAAATTTAGGGCCATATCCATGTGCATGAAGAGTGCCCTGACTTTTCACTTAAGTTTCACCATCAGCAAAGACATCTGCACAGATCTGTGAGTGAGAATCAAAAAGAATCAATAACATACTCTTGCAAAAGATGAATAATCATTTATCTGTAAAGTATGCTGTACTGTTACAGGAAAATTGACAAGATTTTCATACAGAAGGACATCTCTTATCAAAAAAAGTAATGCTTTGTAAGTTAGAAATTGCTTAATGAATGACAAGAATACACGTCATAACACATGTATTTAGAGAAATGATTAGTGTTGAACTGTGCTTATTGCAAAGTGGCCAAAAGTCAGTTAAGAAGAATATACCTACATGGTAATTGCTGCCCACACTCCAAGGAATTAGATATTCTTTCACTTGCAGAACTTAGTCTGACCTAACAGTATAGAAGGAAGATAAGAGAAGGCAGTACAACAATCCTAGCTGATGATAGCATCACATAGCATGTTACAGCCATGTATGAAACGTGCTGTTTGCTGAAAATGAGAACTAACCAGAGAGGAAAGGCACTGAGAAGGAAGAAGAATATGAGAGGGACAAGAGGGGAGAGAAGAGGAACTGGAAGGTGTATATAATGATTACACTGGAGAGAAGGAGAGTCCAAAGTGCATGCCTCAATCGCTTTTATATTTCTTGAATTTACAATGCTCACTTTTTCAACCTTATAAAATGTTCATAATATTGTTTTAGATTATAGAATATGAACCATATGTGCCTGTGTCAAGCTACATATAATACGCATGTCCTGGGTATTGTGTTTTGCAAATTTAGAAACAGTCTTACACACACGGCTCTCATTAGCATATGTGCAACCACAGTGAAGTTAATAGGATTAGAGTTTGTCAGGAATTTTTCAATTAATTTTTTTTTCCATTGGAAAATATCACTTCATTGAAATTTAAACTGTGCATGAGAATCTAGTGGTTTGGGTGCAATTTGCTCTAGCAAAGGTTCCTTAGGTCCCGGAATTTTGATCAAAACCGGGAAAAAGAAAAGAGAAAAAGCTCAGAGTAATGTAATCGGAGTGCAAGGCTGGACATCAGGGAATGAAACATGGGTGCCTGCTGCATTGTTCACACAGCATTGGCAAGATTCTGACTCTGTCTGCTGTTTATCTGTACCTAACTGCATCAAATCCTGAGCAAACGCAAGACCATGACATCCCTCTGTAACGGGGCAGTCTCTCTCCACTAAATAGATTTAATAGATAAAAGTTGAAAGGCCTTTGCTTTGTCCCAGTAGGAAATTAAAAGCATTTCCAAATTTGAAAAGTTTGGAGGAAGTGGAAAGCTCTTCCCAGCCCTACTTTGTGCAGACTTGTCTGCAAAACATCTCAGAAAAGCAGCCTCGTTTCTTTAAGCAGCTATCTGCGCTCTCAACATTCAGCAGACTCAAATCAATACATGAAAGGAAAAGTCCAGGTTAAAGGATATGATGCTACTGTTTATTGTCCAAACCCTTCAGAAGTTTAAATACATATTTTTCAATTTTCCCACAGTGCATGGAACAGAATTCTGCCAGAACTGTCTAAGTTCCCACACACATTTTGGCTATCTAGTGCCTCTCTGCAGATGAGCCCGCTAGCTGTCCCATCTTTGTCTCATTTTAACGTAGACATTGTGGGTGTTTTCTCTTTCCTTTGAATGCATTTCCTTTAAAAGAAAGGTAAAACAGTTTGAAATCAACAAGGTTAAGGTTCACTGGAATAATTCTTAAGTTTTCTGCTGCGAACTGAAGGTGCTGTCAAGAGTGCAGTATCCCTTTAAAGAACAGCATATATGCTGGACAGGCTCCAAAGAAACTTCTGTACTTCTGAACAGCATCTTTAAAACAGCAGCCCTAGAACAGAAGAAGAGCTCAGGGGAATGCACAGAGCCACTTACTCTCCAAAAATAAAGTTAGCAATGCTTCATTTTGTTGAAGTTACCAGCAGTCGGTCATTGTTGGTTGAAAACTAAAAATGTATACTTTTACATTCTTAGCACACGTATGCAGTGCCAGCTGGCTTTATGGCTTAGCTTTGCAACCTAGGGGGCTTACAAGATCTCAACATCTGCAAAATTACACTTTGATTTCTGGCACGGTCAAATCTCAGGGGGATGAAACCAAAGCAATTGCCAGCCAGAACTCACATTTTGACATGTTAAGCAAGGGGCTGTTTCTCAGAGTTTTTGCCATTTGGAGAAGAGCAGTAAGCTATATACTTGAAGGAGAGAGGAGAAAGGAAAAGCCGACAGACATCAGTGTTACAGTATTTCTGCTACCAGGGAGAGTAGCGGTTGGAACCGGTGCAAAGGAACAAATTCTGAAAGGGATACAAATGGAAGTGAATTGGCAGGTTTTGTACATGAGAGCTTATTTTTCAGTTACACTGTGTTCGTTAAAGTCACTGAAAAATTAAAAAGGCATAACTGTATAGTGTTGAGGCTAGTGCTAATAGACAAAGAAAACAAATGAACTCTAGTACACACCACATGGACTACTGCATCCAGTTCTGGAGCCCCAATTACAATTACAAAAGGGATGTGGACATCCTGGAGTGTGTCCAGAGAAGGGCCACGAGGATGATCATAGAATCATAGAATGGTTTAGGTTGGAAAAGACCTCAAAGATCATCCAGTTCCCCCCCCCTGCCATAGGCAGGGACACCTCCCACTAGATCAGGACGCTCAAGACCTCATCCAGCATGGCCTTGAACACATCCAGGGAGGGAGCAGCCACAACCTCCCTGGGCAACCTGTTCCAGTGCCTCACCACCCTTACTGTGAAGAACTTCCTCCTAACATCCCGTTCAAATCCCCCCTCCACCAGTTTGAACCCACCAGAGGGCTGGAGCACCTCTCCTATGAAGACAGACTGAAAGAGTTGGGGCTGTTCAGTTTGGAGAAGAGTAGGTCCAGGGGAGCTTCTTGTGGCCTTCCAGTATCTGAAGGGGGCCTACAAAAAAGCTGGGGAGGGACTTTTTAGGCTGTTAGGGAGTGACAGGACTAGGGGGAATGGAGCAAAGCTGGAGGTGAGGGGATTCAGACTGGAGGTGAGGAGGAAGTTCTTCACCATGAGAGTGCTGAGACCCTGGAATGGGTAGCCCAGGGAGGTGATTGGGGACATATCCCTGGAGATGTTTAAGGCCAGGCTGGATGAGGCTGTGGGCAGCCTAATCTAGGGTAGGGTGTCCCTGGGAATGGCTGGGGGGTTGGAACTAGATGGTCCTTGTGGTACCTTCCAATCCTAGCTGATTCTATTTTTAAAGCCATAAGGCTTTTAAAATGTACATTTTTTTGCACATACATAACCTGAGATCATTTTTAAAGATTTATGGCCAGGAAAACAAAAATGTGGCAGTTCTACATTAAAAAACAGCACATGAAGAGTTTAGCACATCAGGAAAATGTGGGTACTGTACCTATGTGCTTCTCAGCTTTTATTGGATGGTACAAGCAAAAAAACCTGAAACCTATGGGTAGGAACTTAATTTTCCCCCAAGTTCTCCCACAATCAGCACTTGAGGAACTGATGCTTTGCAGTGCTAGAATTACTGCCTGCCACTCATCATAGCTGTTTGCTGACCTCATGGATTTACAATAGGTCACCGGTGTTTAGTGACTGGTAACTCTTACTACCATTTCTCACCAAAAAAAAAAAACCCAAAACAAAACAAACAAACAAAACAGAAAAATGAGTTGGAGAATTTTTTCAAGATGAAGACTGTAATAATTCGGCTTTTGGCCACTTTGCAATAAGCAGAGTTCAACATTGTTTCCATTCATATCAGCGCAGAATGTCCTTTGGAAAATCATTTTCCCAGTACATCGCTTCAGTCACAATAATTTCTGTCTTTTTTTCTTTGCTTATCTCCTTTAATTTCCTTTCTTTTCTGTATCTTCACATTGTTTCCTATATTTTGCCCACCTACCTCCATTTATTATGAATAACAAAAGAATACAAATATTCCTTGGTATTGACTCTGATCATCCACACTGTTAGTTGGCAAAGAAGCACTTTATACTTTTGTCCATAAGGAAATATTTTTTAAAGTTTTAAAATAAAAAGAAGAAGATGACAGCATGGATAACATTTATGTTGTCCTTCCTTGGAAAGAAGTATCCTTCAGGCCCTTCTGTTGAACTTTCTTCTGTCATAATATCTACCAGGAAATGCAAAATACATACTTGATGTGCTGATACTGTTGGATACTAATAATGTCTCACAGCTGCCTCATCCTCCTCTACTTTAAATTATTTAATGTGTCTTACATACTAACACTGTTAATTCATTGTCACCATGGTCCTGGTGGGGGGTACTCTCCTGTCATGTGTTTGTGTAGTACCTAAAACATGTTCTGCTCTAGTCTAGGCTTCTTGTGATCTTCACCAATACTAACAAATAGAATTATTTTAGAAAGGTGTTGTACTCAGATTCAATTTAGGGTCCTCCAAGATGTTACTTTGTGCTCAGGAAATCCCAAATTTCTGACGTATGAGTATAAGGAGAGAGAAGACAGAAATATCTCTGCATGACCTTTGATGCCTCCCTTTAATTTTTCAGAGCCAAGACACTGGGCTAAAAGAGCCTTTAGTCTTTTTCAGCAGTCATTCTTGCATGCGTACATTCTTTCTTTTCACCCGCCTTATGAACAGGAGTACACATTGAAATGAGCTTTTGGGGAATCATGAGGTAGATTTAGCATATTTAGTACATGGGCTGTACATATTTCCTGATCATCTCAAAGCCAAGGCTTTGAGCAGGAAAAGAAGACTGGTGGAGAATTTGAAATTATTTCCTTGGCTGAAGAATATTGCAGGATAAAATGATTGCAGTCATCTTGAATAAAATCCTTCTATTCACAATGCTATTACACTAAAGAAATCCTGAACCCAAAAAGTTCTGAAGGAAACCTGTCACTCCCCTAGACACAGCAACACCACTCAGAGACAGTTAAGGTCTTTTGTCTGTACAACATTGTAAAGAAAGAAGTATCATCAGTATCCTCTTCTCCACTCTTTTACCTGTTTCACATGTCTTAGAGGGAATATCAAATCTATACTCAACAATGTAGGAACACACTCAGATTTATTTTTCTAAGTTGCCCAATTTACTCCCTTGTGCCAGAAATCGTTAAGTTTCTTTGAGAATTCAAACTTTGGTTGAATTGCTCTCAAACAGACCTAAAAAAATCTTCTTTGGACTTAAGACAAGATTAGAAACCTACTGCACAATCTAGGCTGTTGAAAAGAAAGACAGGAAACCAAAAAGACAGAAAGGAAGAGAGGAAGAATGAACGAAGGAAAGATAGAAAGAAGATAGGAAAGAGAAAGAAATACAGACATAAAGAAATACAGACAGAAGGAAAGAAAGAAGGAAAAAAGGAAAGAAAAAGGGGGAAAAAAAAGGAAAGAAAGAAGGAAAGAGAGAAAGAGGGAAAGAGAGAAAGAGAGAAAGAGAGAAAGAAAGAAAGAAAAAGAAAGAAAGAAAGAAGGAAAGAAAGAAAGAAAGAAAGCAGGAAAGAAAGAAGGAGAGAAAGAAAGAAAGAAAGAAAGCAGGAAAGAAAGAAGGAGAGAAAGAAAGAAAGAAAGAAAGAAAGAAAGAAAGAAAGAAAGCAGGAGAAATGAAGGAAGGAAGAGAAGCCACAATGTTTTGTACATGGGAAAATAGGTTCTATAAATTATTTTAAATATGTGAGTTTTTTCCTGAAATGAGCTCCCCTGAAGTCCTTAAATGTAAGGGAATAAATTTAGATTATGCTTATTTTTTAAAAGTCATCTTTCAGAGAGTCAGTCTTGGAAATACAAAGTACCATAAAATTATTTTGCCCTGTCATAGTAAGATCTCTTCTTCACTTGTTTTTTGGTTTGTTTGGGGGTTTTTTTTTGTTTGTTTTTTTGGGGTTTTTTTGTCTGATACAATTCCCTTTTCTCCCATTGCCTCCAGTGTCCCCTTGACAAGAGACTGCTTCACTTTCCAGGAAGATAACAGTTTAACATCCTTCAGTATTGGGTAATGTACAAATCCCAGCCCACCTGCTTCCTCTCGGGGGGAGACTTCAAAGTGAAAGCAGACACTACAGTCCTCTGGGTGACTGTCCCAGAGCGGGTTTGGCCAAAATGCAGGATGGGAGCCAAGCAGGCACTAACAAACAGGATGACCATGTGTAATCCTGTTGTGCACTTCTCTCATCCTCTCCAGCAGCAGCCCTAAACACCAGATATTTAACAGCCAGACTCTCTCCAGCAGTGTACTGAACAGTGTTTGAAGTGTTCCTCAGCCATACACAGTATGCAGGAAAATACATAAGCAGCTGGAAATGTCTGTGATGACTAGGTGGCCACACTGCAGAAGAAAAAGCTCCTGGGACAGGATAGCATGAGCTTGCTATCTATGATTGACAGATCTTTAATTCCTGTTTCCTGACTGGCAGGACCATAAGGCAAGCTGTAAAGGGGATTGCCAGGCAGGATGGAGAGCACAGACAATCAACAAGTCCTTTTGTTGTTTTCTTCCCCCACTTTATTTTTAACCTTACAGGACATTTCCCTGAAGATGACTTCAACTCAGGCCTCTCATTATTGCTCTGTAGGAGGAAACAGCAATATGACCTCATAGTCCAGGCACTACTTTACATGCCTGGACTACATTTGTAGGTGGTTTTCAGTCTGGAGGGCTGTACTTATTTGAACTGCAAACACACTAAAGTTGGTCTCCAGCACCAGTATAAAGCAGATTTTACCACTTTCCCCTTTCCTTTTGCTACTATGCCTGAATGGCCCAAATTGCTCTGAGAGTCTAGCTTGATAAACCATTGCTAAAATTAAAAGGAGAGTCCACATCTTTAGAGAGGTCTGATTATTATGCTGGGAATCCTAAATTAGAGAAATCATAGAACAGTTGATAAAATCAGAAGAAAAGAAGCTCCATCCCATGAAACCACAATGGAAGTTCTCAATATTATAAAATCAATCAAAGGGTATATCTGCAGTGCTGCTACGTTTTCACCAGGAATACATTTTTTGAGTCTCCTGACCATATTTTCTTATAGCACTTTTGTTCCTGCTGCAGAAATTGTAGCTTTTCGGAATGAAATTTACTGAGAACTTTCTCTCTAGTACAGCATCCCAAGAGCTCCAGTAGCTAACAGACGTTCAGTCCACAAAACTTACAAGAGGTGCTCTGAGATAAAATACTCAAATCTAGCTCTTTCTTTCTCTAGAAGTTCTTCCTGGCATACTATGTTACAAGTTATTCCCATAATATTTCAGTAAGAATTTTATTCCATCAGTGATTCGAGGCCACACATAGACCTCAAGAGGCCACACTAGACTTCAAGCTGCTTATAAGCACAGCAGTGCACTGGTGATGTTTGAGAAGCTGCCCATGTTTCCCCCAGCCATATGCAGGCAGTAGAGGCACTAAGACCAGAAGCAGGTTCTACTCAATGCACAGAATAAAAACACGACCAGGACATGCCTACAATATAAATACTTCCTTTCTATATCTTCAGGTTAAAAGTCTCAGACCTGGGAAAATTAAACATATGGAGTGAGATCAGGCCATAGATAGAAAGACATAAAACTGTCATGTCCTGGTGCTAACCCCGCCATTGTTTGAACGGCAAAAAATCTCACTATATATATTTTGTCTGAAATCAGAACTGACTTTTAGTACCATCATAATAATCTTACAAGCTGACCAAACTCCTATAACAGAAGTGACCTCCATCTCCCCTTTGCATGACTTCTCAGATAGCAGAAGAGTAAACCAATGACTCACCTAAGCCACAGTACCAGTTCATATTTAACTGCAAGTGTATGAGCTACTGATTCAGCATAAAGAGCCCCATACATAAAGAAAAAGAAAACAACCTTCAAAAGGAAAGATGTCTGACATAGTGAGATATTTGAGGAAATTAACCTGACCCCAATAGAACATCCAATAGTGGAACATCTGTAAAAAATAAACTATTTCTACCACCTACAGGTGACTCATTTAATAAGTAAATATGAACATAGCAGCAAAAAAAACCCCAAAAAACCAAACAAACAAAAAAAAACCTAACCATCACCCCAGTGTGACTTTGAGTGATCTCCTTTTCATGGAAGTGTAGTAGTCTGTTTAGAATCAAAGTACCTAAATTCAGTACTTTTCTTCCAAAATTTGTAAGATAAATAACAAATTATCTGTATGTGTGTTTTACAGACTGCAGTTGAGAAGCAAAAGAATACAGCTTGTTCAAGGTTAGCTTGCAGTCTGGAAATACCATGGTGGTTATTATCAGTTGCACAATGAAAAATAATTAATGCTGTTTGAAAAAGAAATAGTTCATGCCAAACATCTTCCTGCAGTGGTTAAACTGAACACTTATTGACACACTTCAAATGTGGTCAGTCAAGAGTTTAAGGAAAGATATGTCAGGTCTGTATATCCAATACAGCTTCAAGTCACCAGATCAAAAACTGTTCCCGCAAACATGTTTTAGAGGATGTTCTAAAAACATCCTTTAAATAATATTTTTAAGCTGCTTTTTTTTTTTTTTTTTTTTTTTTTTTTTTTTTTTTTTGTGCTTAACGAAACAGTTCATCTTCCAGAACAGTAGCCCAGCATCTTCCTTGGTACAATCCACACTGTTTCCAAGGCAAAAAGAGAAAGGAGAGGCTTCTAACATACAACTACCTAGATCTTGACAATTCTCTCCAAAAGTACTTGAGAACAGTCTGTGGAGAAACAAAGTGAAAAATCTCTTTTTTTTTTTTCTTTTTTTTTTTTTCATCTGCACATACCATTATTAAGAAGAAGGTGCCTGTGTTCAACAGTATAGTCAAAGTGATATTTTTTATTTTTCATAACAAAGCTGTAATTTTCTTTAAAAGTGCAGTGGCTACGTTTTTTGCAAGACTACTTAGTGGTATTGACATTTCCATAACCTCCATAACAAACCACACTTATTCAATATCACCCTTTGCATGTCACATTGCCCCAGTGTTATGTGATCGTGTAAGGAAAAATCCTATCATAAAATATAATATATGCAATGGGAACAGAATTAAGGTCCCCAGGGGAATCTTAATTCTGAATTTCCTGACTCTTGTGGGTTTAAATCTCAAGCTTAACATTGTATTAACATATTTTTAATTGAGCTAGAGGGGAAAGAAAAGCACATATTAAAATCTTTTATTAGTTAAAGATGAGGATTTCCCAACTAACAAGTTTTATCTCCCCAATTTTCATTCCAAAATTTCTCTGTAATTTAAAACTAGCTGCTCTGGTCTCTTTTCAATGAGTTTTCTTAAAATTAAGACCTGTTATATGACACAATTCATCTTTATTTTCAATCCATTTGACCTTGCAATCTCTGATCTTGTAGAAGTAGATCTTATTCCTAGAAAGTAGTTCTGGGCTCCTGTCAGCTTAAAAGAGTAAGACTTGTCCTGTTGTAATTTAGATGCTAATATTAAAACACTTTTAAGTAAATAAGAGGATTAGGAGGAGTAACTTCTTTTGGAAACAAACTGTAATTGGAATTGATGTAACTTTAGAGAAAGGATTTAATTTCATTTAACTTCTATGACTATAAGGTTCAAGAGCAGAAAGAAAACAATTGTTTCTTTTTTTTTCATTCTTTTTATAAC